>JABBWL010000090.1:0-289378 GCA_016758765.1 Suillus cothurnatus
TCATAATGAAGTTATTGGCGAGGGCGAGGAACTTGAGAGCAATAAACTTGATAAGGCGAAGATAGTCAGGGAGTTGCCAAACGATGTCACCGGAGTACATTGAAAAGGATTAGGCGAGTTTGTGCTTCTTCTTATACGCCTTCGTTATCTCGGAGGCGTTACCTAGATTCTCTTCTTGGATCCACTCGTTGCTGGCCGATGAGTAGCTGACCCAAGATACGAGATAGCGTCTTCGTTTACCCGTTCCCTTGTGGGCAAGAATAGCCTCGACTTCGTATTCTTCTTCCTCGTTGATAATGTCAGGTGGTGGTTCTTGGAAGTTCGGACCGTGTACGTCAGTTTCATGATAGGATGATAGTTCCGAAGCATGAAACGTGGTGTAAGGAATAATGCCTCTCATCGTGTGATATGGCGCTTTTCACTAGGGAATACATGGCACGAATTTGCAGCACCACTCTGGGTGCTATCTGCAGCTATTCCTATATGAGGCGCAGCTTTCCCGCGCTTCACGATGCGCGCGCTTTCCCGCGCTTGAAGCGCCCTATAGCGCCAGCCATCCAGAAGCATCCATCCACTGTCCACCAAGCTCTCTAAGTGCGTATATTCCTATTTCCTTTATTTGCATATCGTTCCACTTTTATTTTTATCATGGACCCTTACTTTACATACCTTACTCGGTAGCGCATCGGCTCCGCATGACAGCGCTTAGGCGCCATATATAAGCGCCAGCAGTACTTACTATTGGGGGACTTTTTGGGTCGACAGAACTTGGCACCCACTATTTACCTAGCAGAATATAGTTGCAATCCATTCGTTTTACACTCTCTCATTTGCGCATATACGCGCGCACTTTCCCGCGCTTCGCGCAGCACACGCGCGCATTCCCGCGCCTTTATGCCTTGCGTGCACCTGCGCTTTCTCGCGCTTCATATTGGCCGACCAGTAGCGCCTTCAGCGCATACAACTAGATCCCTGCTGCACTTGCTTCCCCTTTAGGGTCGAACGCACTTGTCATCTCAGGTATAGCAGACTAGGCAACGCGCGACCTACAACAATCATAGATACAGTCAGGAGCTTTGTTCGTGCCTCGCTGTGTTGTAGTTTCTACAGTGGGATGGATTCGCCATTGTTCTGGGAGTTGGAGTGTGAAAGTGATCGGGCTTAGTACGGCTTTGATCAGGAAGGGTCCGTATCTCTTCGGTCTGAGCTTCTTCTTTGGTATTGGGATGATCAGGTTCTTTGCCGATAGCCAAACCTTATTGCCAACTTTCCAAGGTGTATACTTTACTCCGTGAGATCGTTCTGCCATTCACTGCATAGCAATATTGTGACAGGCGACGGCTTCTTCTCGAGCTTTCTGCAGAAGCCTCATGCGTTCCTCGGCTGCTGGAACTGATGACGATGCTAGGGTATGGGGTAGCGATCTTGGGTTATATCCCATCATAAGATAGAATGGTGAGGCGTTACGGGAATCATGCTTCCTGTGGTTGTGGACAAATTCTGCAAGAGGGAGGTGTTCGACCCATGTTTCAGGGTTGGTTCGGCAATAGATCCGCAATTACGTTTCCAGTTCTTGATTAAGACGTTCGGTCTGTCCATCAGTCTGCAGATGGTAAGCGGTAGAGGGTGCAATGGTGTAATCAAGGAGCTTAGCAAGAGCCTTCGAGAATTTAGAGACAAACTGAGGGCCACGATCGGAGATAATTTTGTCATAAAGACCAAATCGTCGGTAAACATGCTTGAAGAAAAGCTTAGCTACCCCTTCTGAGGTGATTGTTTTCTGGCATGGAGTAATAATTACCCCCTTCATAAGGCTGTGGTCGACCACAACCATAATAGAATCAAAACCACCAGAAGGGGGAAGATCAGTGATGAGATTGACCAATAAAGAGGTAAAGGGGACAGTCGCGTCAGACGGGATAGGGACAAGGGGAGGGGTCACCAGGTGGGTATCAGCTTTCATTTGTTGACAAAGGGAGCAACCCTCGACGTATTTCCAGACATAGGCGCCAAGACCGGGCCACCAAAAGTCACGTTTAACAAGTTCTTCGGTTTTAAAACGGCCGGGATGACCTGCAGTGGGGTGGTCATGGAGACGATGGAGTAGGTCATGGCTAGTAGCAGGGGAGACATAGGCACGATCTTTGTAATACAGGATCCCGTCAATAATCTTCCAATCAGACAATGCGGATTTCATGGGGGGAAGACAAAGGCCGTTCAGGGCGTCAGATGCAGTGGAGAAGATGGGGTCCGTGGAGGGGTCATCCGTAGAGAGGGCGTCGCGTAGTGAGTCATCAAGAAGTCGAACAAACATAGTATCAGGGAGGAGGGTGACGTCCGCGTGATCAGAATCTGTGGGGAGATGATCTGGTCTGCGGGATAACGCATCAGGAGCAACTAGCTTAGTTCCAGGTACATGATGGAGTTCAATATCAAACATGGAAAGAATCAGCTGCCACCGTGCTTGACGGCGGGTCAACTTCTGTGCAGTGCGGAAATAGAGCAGGTTCTTGTGATCAGTGAATACGATGACCGGGTGTGGGTTTCCTTCAAGGTAATGATGCCATTCAGTGAGTGCCCGAATGACAGCAAGTAGTTCCCTATCGAAGATCTGGTAGTTTCGTTCCGCTGGGTTTAAGGACTGGGATAAGTAACTGCACGGATGGTACTGTCCATTATCATCAGTCTGAAGGAGTACAGCTCCGGTTGCCACAAGAGAAGCATCAGTTGCTACGGCAAATTGGCGAGTGGGATCAGGGTTCCGAAGGAATGGTTGACAAAGGAAGCAGTCTTTCAGGGCCAGGAACGAATCGTTGCATGCATCAGTCCATAAGAACTGGACATCTTTCTTCGTGAGGTCTATTAGAGGGCATGCGAGGTCAGAGTAGTGCAAGATAAAGTTCCAGTAGAAGTTGCAGAATCCAAGAAAGGATCGAGTCTCTTTCACCATGGTGGGGACGGGCCAGTCCCTGATTCCGTCAAGTTTAGCAGGGTCCATGGTGACGTGGCCTGGTTTGATGATCATGCCAAGATATTCTACCTCTTCGGCATCGAACGTACATTTCTCCGGTTTCAAAAATAACTGTTCCTGACGGATTATCTCCAATATTCTCCTGGTTCGCTTTTGATGTTCATCAAGCGTCTTCGAAAAGATGAGAATGTCGTCCATATAGATTACTAGCCATCCTTCGTTAATCTCCAGCTGAAAGGTTCGATTCATGTACGCCTGGAACGTGGCTGGCGAGTTACAGAGGCCGAAAAACATGATGTTAGGTTCGAATAATTCAAATTCCGTAGTGAAAGCTGCTTTCCAGCGGTCGTCAGGGTGGATTCGGATATTATTATAGCCAGATCGGACATCCATCTTGGTAAAGTACTTGGCGTCGTGTAATCGAGTGATCAGCGTGAGAGGGAGAGGAAGCAGATAAGAGTTCTTTATCGTCCAATCATTGATGTACTGGTAGTCTTGACAGGGGCGAAGTTCTCCACTCTTTTTACCAACAAAGAAGAACCCGCTCGCTTGGGGGGACTTTGACTCGGAGATAAAACCTTTCTTCTTATTCTCATCGATAAATGCCTTGACCGCTGACCGCTCCTTTTCAGATAACGGGTAAATTTTAGACGTCTTCGGAATGAAGCCAGGTTTCATCTCAATACGATGATCAATTCCGGTTCGTTCAGGAGGGAGCCGATTGAGACCATCTTTAGCGAAAATGTCATGGAAATTATGGAGATAGCCGGGTACCAGTTCTTCAAACGATTTCTTTTTCTGTTCTACCTCACTATGTGCTCTGGCGATGGCGAACTGCTGAGCTTTATTACTGAATTTCATTTCGTTCTTGGAAGTACCGTCTTTGGTGAGGGGGGAATCGAGAGAAACATTCTCAATAAGGTGCATCTCCGTTCCGTCTTCCGAGTATTCAATAAGGACGTCTTCATCCCGTAGCTGATAGGTGGTGATGTCGGTTACCATGGGTTCGTAATTTCCCCAAATATCTTCTTTAGTATCGAAGACGGGGGCTGTCTCTTCTGGAACTGTCATCTCTTCATCAGGGATCTCTTCGATGGATGCGGAGGGGTAAGTTGTGGAGTCAATACGTTCAGGTGTCACTGGTTCGACTTTTGTCGGAACCGTGGAGTCAACGCATTCAGGTTTCACTGACTTCTTGAGCTGGGAGTGCTCGTACTTCGGTTTCTTCTGAAAGAGGAAGGGTAACCCATTCTTCTTTCGTTCACTATCGACATCTACCTTAATTAAATCGGATTTGGGAGTCCTGGGCAAAGAGAGCGTTCCCGCTTTCCATCGGATTATAGGATCCATAGCCCATAACTACGGCATTCCAAGCAAAATCTGATCACGCTTACCAAGGCGCGTGACGTTAAATTTGCCAATCATGGCACAATCATCGATTTTCACGGTTAGTACGCAGTAATGTGTAATCAGACCACCTTTGGTTAGGCTTCCATCGGCGGTGGTTACTTTGAAGGGTTTAGAGAGTCGGTGGGTCCAGATCTTATGGAGTTTAATGAAGTCCTCGGAGATAAAGGTTCCTGCCACTCCCGAATCAACAACGGCGGTAGTTTCGATGGTTTTCAGACGAGTTTTGGAAATAAGAGTCATCGGAACACGTAGTTCCTTTCGTTCTCCAATAGCCTGTACAAGTCTTACTGTTACATTGGAAGATACTGACATCGTACCAGTCTTCCACATCAAAAATCCTCCGCAAGGCAGTGGTTCTCCATTTCATCGTCTTCCTCCTCAATCTTTTCTTGCCTAACTGGGACCTTCTTCTTCTTCTTCTTCTTCTCAGGGCAGCTATTGGCACGGTGGCCTCGCTTCTTGCATACGAAGCACAGGCCTTTAGCCATGCAATCGGCGCATTCTTCTTTGTCAAGACGGTCTACGTCCATTGCGTCATCGTCCTTCTTCTTAGGTTGGGGGCAGTAGTTGCGGTATCGATTAGCGTTGGTGAGGGCGATGGTAGTCTTACCGCGATTAATATTGCTATCAATCTTAGTGACGGCAGTAATATACTTGTCGAAATCGGTAGGGATTTCTCCCATGAGATGGACGGCGCGCACGAGGTCGTCGTTCAGGCCTAAGTTGAACATATGGATAAGGACGTGTGATTCCTTGACATTGGCTACCGCTACGAGTGAGCGGAACTCGGCGACATAGGATGTGAGACTTCTCCCGAGCTGTTTAAGCTTCTGGATCTTGTTAAGTGCGACTATACTCACATTGGCGGGGATAAACATCTCTTGGAATTCTTTTTCAAAATCGACCCAAGTTCCATACTTGGCCGTTCTTCCTTCGCATAGTTGATAAAAGGTATCCGACCAGGATGAGGCCGTTCCTTCTGTCATGTAGGCAAGGGCGGTGACTACCTTTTTCTCATCGGTGGAGTAAACCGCGGCGTTAACAGTGAAGTATGCTTTTACGGAATGCAGCCAATGTGAGGCTTTTCTGATGTTACCATCGAAGGCAACTGGGGCTCCAGCGCGGAGTTCAACTTCTTTAGTTGCATGAGACATTCTAAGACTAGGGTGGGCTGATAGTTGTCGGGGAGGTCTTTCTTGTGGGAATTCGTCTGAAGAGGAAGTTGAGGTAGAACTCGAACTATCTTCGATATCAGTGGGGATCAGGCAGGGTTTGGTGATAGCCGACTCAGGGGCCGCATGAAATTCTTCTTCCGGGGTATCCGGTTCTTCTGGTTCTGGATCTGGCTGGGTAGGATCTTTTTCCCACCAGAACGTTCTCTGCCAAGAGCTCATCTTGAACTGATATCAATAAGGGGCGTCACAGATGGTGACGGTCAGATAAGGACTTTAATCTTTTGTTACGAACTGGGATGGGTTCTAACAACCTAGACTCAAAGAGAGCCTTCGTGGTTGAGTCTGGTCTAACTACACAACGACAATGAAGTCTGCTTGCGAAGTTAATGACTAACAACAAGGTACGACCTTGGAGTTAGGTTCAAAGGTTCAGACTGATGAAGAGGAGTGCTCTAAGTCAGAGATCGGTTCAGACGACTAAGCTTGGAGGGCTTAATCGAAGGAAGTCAAGTATCAGGTAAAACCCAGTAAGATTAAAGTAAAGAACTACATAGCACAAGGCACGTATTTATAAGGAATCCTAGGAGAGGTTTAGGGCCGGTACGAAGACAAAGGATGACTGCCTGATTAAGTATGTATGCGCAAAGAAAGGTAAGCAATCCGAGAAAAGGAACATCAGTCATCTAGCGACGGCGGTAGTAAGTGATCGTGATGTAATACAATGGTGGAAGAACAAGAGAAAATGAATAGGAGCTAAGCGTACTGTAACAGAAATCCATGCACTTGTGTGATGCTACAACATTCTGGCCAATCTCAGATCTTTTGTACTTTTGAATCTTTGGGTATTTGCCCCTCAAAGGTACATTTGTGCCCCACTATGATAGTGGTCAGCACGGCTAGGACAAATTTAGTAGTGGATACTGTAACACTGACATTCTTGAGTCACTGGAGTATGTGATTGAGCACAATACAATGTTCCCATATCAAGCATCTGATACCCAGATTTTCTGCAATGGTTTCATATGAGTCATATGAGCCATCAGCTCTTTGATACCACATTTTGACCAATTGAACAGGTACATCATCAATAAACAGGGACATATGTTCAGGAATCTCATCTTGTAGAATGAAAGTGATGTCACCTTGGCATACCAAACATAGAACTGTTCAGGCAATGGTGGACCACAAACCCCACTCAGGTCTGGTCCACCCCAATTCTTGGACCATGGTTCTGGACTGAACCATGGCAGCACTAATAACAGTCACACTCATACTTAGGTATATCTACTAGTCAGTACTGTACTTGCTCATTTGAACATTCATGCACACCCCCAATACTAAATTGACCTTGCATGCACTTCTGCTTGACTGACTTTGAAATCAGCATACATGACATATCGTGACCTACTGTGACATTTGCGTGACTGCCGACTTCTGTGGGGTGCCGATTGCAGTGGAAGTGACAGTAACCCCCTTTCGGCAAGTTCCGTCGGAGTTTCGACTGACTCGAATTCACTACTTACGCAGTGAATCCCTGTTTCTTTGTTGCCTTCTCCTAGTATCGCAGTTGTACTTTGTATCAACCTATATTACATGTATACCTGTATTACCTGTAAGATCCACTCCAGGCTCATTTGCGCGCTGAATGAGGTGGCCTAGCTTATTCCCTTATTCCACAGAGCGCTATTGTCCACACTCTGAGCGCTGTTGTCCACACTGCGCTATTGTCCACAGTGCGCTATTATCCACAGTTAGTCCGCAGGATCCACATTGTTTGACAATGGTCCATTTGCGTCATCCATGACCACAAAATGGGATTCACTACAAATAGGCTCGTCGAGTGCAAGGACTTTTCTTTCTGATTTCCCTCCCTCGACTATAGTCTACATAGTATACGTAGTTCGGACCGTAATAGTGTTTGATAGGTTTTATAACCGTCCTAGGCAAAAAAGACTAGGCAATACCTATACACTTAAGATAGATTCCAGTAGCAAGCCAACCCCCGCTCATCAGAACAATGTCCAAACGAGCAGCGACTTCCGCAATCGCTCCAGAAGCGCCTACCAAGCACGCCAAATTCATCGATGCAAGAAAGTACCTTGATACAGAGGCAGACGTCGATCCGGAGGGCGGGGAAAACGAGGATACAGGGGATGAAGATGGTAAGTGGTTGTATATCTCGTCTCCGTTTCCAGGGGAGTCTCATTCCTCTGTGCAGAGGACTCCTCCTTCATAGATGACCACGCTTCTGAGCATGGTCACTCGGCAGCATCGTCGGACCCTCTGCAAGACGAAGCAGCATGGGACATCCTAGAGGAGTACCTCATCTCGGAGATGAACTTTCCTCAACTTGAAGCCAAACTTGTCTCACACCTAGGCTCTCGCTATCATGAAGAGGACTGGGCGGAAGCGACACGTGCATTATTCTCGGCCGATGAAGACAATGTCCAGGCTTTGGCAAACCTTCGCGCCGTCAAGGCTCGGCACATCTTGCCAGCGAAACTTGCGGCCCCCTTGAGGGGGTCATTTCATCAATCTGCATGCACCTGGTTCGACAAGGTAGCAGAGATCGAGAGCAGGTTTACCTCAAGCCCTGGGCTGTCACAACCAGTTCCTTCTTCCAGCGAGATTGCACGCCAGATTATCAAGCGGTTCATTCAAGACGAAATTAGCTCCAGCCATGCATACTACCTCCTGGAGGTGGAATTCACAGATAACCCGACATCGTTGGCTCACTGGGAGTCATTATTGGATGCGATTGTAGACGCTGTTACTCGTGAGGCAAGGCTCAAAATATTTGACACTCGAGCATTCGACGTAGTCGATCGTATTTCAAGCGCAGCACCTCCAGCAGTCTCGGACCAATCTTCTAGAGAAATAGGAGTATTGGAAAAGCCAGTGTCAAGTACCCAAGACGACGGGATGGCGTCAGCGCGTGACCTCTTGACATGGCTTATCACCGTGCCCCGTAAGTAAATATCTCTTATCAATTTGTTATATCTAACACCGATTTGTAGTCTCGAAAACATCTTTTTTAGCCACGCAGTTGAAAAGCAAGGGCTTCGAGGTCTACACGCATTCAACGCTTCCAGGCCGTCTATGCGTCAAGGCCGAAAACACCGTCGTCATAAGGAAGGCTTGGCCATCCACTCACGCAAACTGCTTTTTCGACGCCATTTTTGTCCCTCGGGAGGATCAGATCCCCAGCAAACGCGACTTGACGATCCCTGGCTGGTATCGTCCCATACGTGGGCAATATCGGCATGACGTGGGATATGCACATTCGTATGATCCGCAAACTGACACTATCACACTGTTAGTTGCGTCGAGGGAAATTCTAGGGCGGGAAGTCGGCAAAGATTCTCACTTGCCGCGCCTACAGAATCTTCCCAACAACATTTCAAATTCTGCGGGTCGAAACAAGACCTACATTCATGGCCTTTTGGCGCTCAGACTGTATAGAACCGCAGTGGTTGAGATTCCGATTCCTGCTCCAGAGAGCATTGTACTTCACCAGGAGTCGAGATGCAATCCTGCGTTCGTGCAATCTACATTGCATGCGTATGCTGCGCAACATTGGATAGAAGGTGATATAGTAAGAGTTAGAGCGGGGGAGATGATTGGCTGCACGGCAAAGATTCAATGTGTTGACATGTGCACCCGGTCAGCATCAGCGTACATGGAGGAATCGGTGCATATTGACAAAATTTCACATGAACCGATCATGTTCGCCATCTCCAATCTCGAAAGGAAATTTCGCGTGGGGGACAGTGTTCGTGTGCTCGAAGGCAGTTTAGTGACCTCGCAACTGAAAGGAAAAACTGGAATGGTTGTTCAAGTCGACGAGAACACGATTGATGTACTCGACCAGTCATCCGAATTCGAAGTAAGTGATTCATCGGCTGTCGTATTATCACTATTAACTTTCCTTTCAGTTCACTGTTGCAATCGATTCGCTGACGACGTTCGTTGGGGACGTTAGCAAACGGGCTTCCGCAAATGTATCACACGAGCTTGACACCCCGATGAAAGGTGACCACGTTGTTGTAACCGAGGGCTTCTATATACGCGAATTTGGGGTGATCTCCAAGGTCGATACGAAGAGCCAGGCACTTGCATTCTTTTCGGAATCGATACATCAACACATTTGGGTCCCGATGAGGATGACAGCCTTCAATCCCAACCCGACCGCCCTTCGATATACTCAGGAGCGCGGATACGACGTTGTAGCTGGTGATATTGTTCAAGTCGTTAGAGGTAACCCACTCCGTGCGTTTGGGACGGTACTGCGAGTGAATCTGGATAATAAAACATTGACATTCAAAGACACGCAACTAAAAGAGGTTAGTTCTCATCAGTTTTGTCAATCCAGATTTGTTACTAACGATAGTAGTTTACCACCTCCATAACGCATGTTGCGAGAATTGGCGGGCGGGCGGATCGTGATCCCATGCGGCACCTTCTTGGCAAGGAGGTATTCATTATTCAGGGCCCTATGAAATCCTTCAGGGGGACCTTGCATTCGCTCTCGCAGGACACATGCGTGGTTGCAGTCCAAGGTCGGAAGCAAGAATTCTCGCGAGCACATGTTGTCAGGTCAGAAATCACTTTGCTTACTTCAGGTTGTTCACTACTCACGCATACATGCAGCTGGAAAGGTGTTCTCCTCACCGGCGTTTACTTGCCTCCGCGTGAGCTAGGGGAATTTCTCAGATTAGCTCGAAGTTCCTTCATCCAGCCCCCGCATATCATACCACCTCAAACCCCTCGTCACTCTCCTGGTGATGTGTCGCATGTCGATCAGACTGTTCCTGCTGTACAAGTATCGGTGTGGGATGCCCCCGTCGACTCGTCGGCGATAGATCCGTGTCCATCATCCGCAGCCCTCAACAATGACCCTTGGTCATTTAACGATGTTGACAGGGAAGAACGCCAATTGCATCCTTCCAGTGCGAGTACGTCCTCCTCTGGTACGCTTCATTTTATTTCACGCCTGGTCCGGATTCACTCATATCGATTGCAGCAGACAATCTCACTGCAACTTTACACAATCCCCTGATCGCTCAGTTGTGTTATAATTGGCACTTGAAAATGCGTATAGCAAACCCATCATCTGATTGGGGATCTTACCTTAACCGGATCGTTGACACTGTGGCCCCGGACCCATTTCTCCTCGAGAAAGGATCGGTGAAAAATGGTGAAATCCTCATCAGGTATTCCTCCAGAACAAAAAATAAGGGGATGAAGGAAGATCCGATTCCCATCAAATATCTTTTACCGGAACCACCGACAGGAAAAAACAAGAAGTTCACTTTGATACGAGGCGACCTCGTGGGAACCATTCATACAACGATGACTGCCAGGAAGGACCAGGAAGATATAACCACAATGGAAGGGAAGAAATTTGCTCGCGCTGATACGTGTATGATTATCAACAGAACTTAGACTATGAAATATTACCTATCAAATAGCTAGCCTTATGACATACTATCCATCAGACTATGAAATATTACCTATCAAATAGCTAGCCTTATGACATACTATCCATCAGAGTCGTCCCCACAATCGTCATGACCTGAATATCTCACTCAATTCTTACTTCCACACATAATTTACAACAGCAATCAATGTTGTTTCTAACAAGTCCTACGAAGTTTTTTTTTTTTTGGGAGGGGTTGGTTTTTTACTTCCGTGAGTGCGGCTAAGTCTCCGAAGTGTGGAACTAGCGAAGATAAGCGGCTTTGTGCGTAGTGTCAAACACATGTCACGTGACCCGATCACAAATCACTAATTATAACTTATGTCGAGAAATTTACGGTGGCGCTCAGCCAAAAGGCCACGCGAGGGCACGTGACACCGATCGATTACCTTTTTTGGTCGGGATTCGTCGACCTGGCTGGCACATGACCAGGTTCCTGTGATGGCGTGAGTTATGACTGAAAATACAAAGCGCAAAATGAAGCACAGCGCTCGTTATTAACAACAGCAAGTAAACAGTGAGTAAATAAGGTAGTGGGCGATATGAATTAACTACAGCCGGATGCGAGTGGTAAGCGTCGTTGGCTCTCATCTCACCCAAATCCAACCCTATGCACCCTAGCAATCCATGGCAGCTTATAATAGACGAATGGGTTTGCCCCCATCTGAGCTGTTCTTCTTGAGATGTGAAACGAGGAAGTTGCCAGCTGAAGGTTGTATCATTTATTGTGAGAGGTGCGGTCCCCTCGTGCAGTGCATGCCTTGTTGATGGCTTTCAGAAGTTGTGTGTGGCCAAGCTCAGCCTCTGGATAGGCTGCAAGGAAGCGTGCCTCATTTGACTCATACCTGGAAGCAAAAGAGAAGGTGAGTAGTACTGGAATAGTAGATACCAGCAGAAACTTACTGATTGATAAATTCTAGTGCGATGGTTGCCCTTTGGTGGTACTTCGACGCAAACCGTCTATTGGCGCCTTGGTACCATTCCCATGGCCAATCTTTCAACAGCATTGTCAGCCCTCGGTCCCGATCACCAACAAGCCAGTGCTCAACGATTTCCTTCCAGGATTTGTTCTTCGGGCTGCAAGTGCCATTGGAATGAGCGACCGGAACGCGGGGGATCACAAGACCAGCTGTAGGGAGTTTCTGCGAACTGGATGCTGTGGTGGGAACTCAAGGTCCTCGTGGTGCACTGGAGGTGGATAGGGCCGCTGTAGGCATTGGACTAACAGCAGGCCTGGGTGAGAGCGGCCGTTTGACTGGGGCGGGCACTCCTCCAACAGGTGGAGTAGTATATGGTGGGGTTGATGTGCGGGAGGTACACTCAGAGACGTTGGTGAAGCGGTGGCTCGAATCGAGGTGTTGGAGAGCAATTGCTGTGCTGCAGGCGGCCTGCACTACAACGCTTGTTAGGGAGCACATGTCATTGCACAGGCCATTGACATCTGCATGCACCATGTGAAGCTCTTTGGTGGACGCTGGTCTGGTAAGTGCATGTTCACCAGCAAGAGAGATATCGGCGTCGCGGGAGATGGGAGCAAGAGCATCGCTATAGTCCATTTCGTATGCGTGTAGTTCGTCGAGAAGGTAGCAAACGAGCGTATCACACTGAAAATAAAAGTGAGAAGGAAAAAACAACCATGTCAGTGTGGAAGAATTAACTGTGAGCACAGAAAATGTACGTGCTCACCATCAGCCCATCCACCCCACCAATGAACTTTAGCAAGTGTCCACCGTTGACCTCCTGGAATGAACATGAACCAATATTGTGCACCCCCCCGGCGAAAGCAGTGAGTTGAGAAGTTACCACGGATACCAGCACCTGTAGTAGACTCATTGATCCATTTTTGTACAGTGTCGTGAGATATTGGCTGTCCAGGGTGCACAACACCATTTGCACTCATGGCGGGAAAGAGAAAGTCGTTCGGCAGGAGGGTGCGTCCATAATGAAACGATTCGAGCCACTTGATCCAAATCATCGTCCAGAAGAAACTGTCGCATGCTGGCACATCAGGGTGTGGATAAATCTTGTAGTGATTTGCTGGTAAGGTCATTTAGTCACGCACTATCAATATCAGCTTCTTGAATTTGATGCAAGACTCACATCTTAAGTCCGCCTCCCATTGGCCTTTATCTACCTTCTTTTGCCATCCTTTCCGGTTCGCTAAAAAGATCTCAAAGTACGACGTACATCTACTCAATGTAAGTGTCTCATTTGCAAGGTACATCTTGAGGATGCCATCCAAAATGGTAGTGTCGAGTGAGACGTCCTTTCGTTGTAACTTGATGAGCTCAAAGCACCTGCAGATGTGCGATGTCAGATTGTGTATGGGCCACAAACG
The DNA here is from genome assembly GCA_016758765.1 of Suillus cothurnatus. Taxonomy (NCBI): domain Eukaryota; kingdom Fungi; phylum Basidiomycota; class Agaricomycetes; order Boletales; family Suillaceae; genus Suillus; species Suillus cothurnatus. The sequence goes on from JABBWL010000090.1 coordinate 13,374, forward strand.
AGCGGAATCACACCTGGTCCATAATGTCCATCCAGTCGATGCGAATGTGACTTGCTCGAGATGGCGGGTGAGTTTTGTTCTCATCTCTAAGTCTAAACAAATGTCTGAAGGCCGAGCACCATTCATTACCTTCTGAATCATTTGCAGTGCAATATCCAGTGGACACACAGCCTGGTGCCATCGGAACGCCTGATCCATGTAGTCCTTTGTCATTGCCATCGAGTGAGTCCGATCTCCACCCTCTGCACTCGCCTTATGCTTGACCGACGATAGGACATCATAGATGTCTGCGGAATCGGCGGGATTTCCTTCCCAGCATTGTTTCACCTCGTTGAAGTGCCATTTGTTGCGATAGGTATCACCGTCTCTAAACATAGGTCAGTACTTGTGCGCTTGTGTTCGTGTATGTACTCACGATAACTCCCACATCTTCTTAAATGCCGAATGGATACTCTCAACCGTCGTTTTGCTAAGGTTCTCGTGGAATCCCTTCAGGGACATGTATAGCGCGAGCGCTTTGTCGGAGCATCTATTCGGCACACTCTTAAATGCATCTTTGAATGCAGGGTCCTCATACACGTCATTGTCAGCATTTATTTTGTCAGTTGTGAGCAGCGGAACGAGTGAGCCGTGAACGATGTCATCCCTCTGAGTCTCGCTGACAGTAGAACCTTCGAAGTGGCTTGCCAGCCATTCCCGTCCACGATGAACATGCCCGGCATAGTTCGTTCTCGTATTACTTGCCTGGAGGTGAGTTTTGATACCGTGTTCCTTACACCTCTGTATGTCTACTAAAGCTGTCTTCTCAACAGCCAATCTCTTCTTTCAGTGGACAGGTTTCTTGTGAACAGTGGCATCTGGCAACTGTTTGGCTTCAGTAGAATTCTTCTTTAGCTGTGTCATGTTCTGTGGACACAAAATGAGCGAGTGGTATGGTACAAAGTTAGTTTGGACAGATATTGTGTTAGGGGCCTGTAGTCAATATATTCAATGTCATCCCACATTTCACCCCATTCAAGCTTCGAGAGCACGCACAAATGACCTTAAGATTGGTGTAAATGCTATACTGACAATTTATAAACTAATATACCGCTGTACTACTTCTGGCGCCATGTGTGAGAGTATAACCTTTGGAACATGCATATACATGGCTGACAACTGGCCAGGAGTACCGTTTCCCAGAGTACTGCATCCCAAGTGCCGACAGTCAACCTTGATGCTATAAACTTCGATATCATGCCTCAAAGCCATGAGTGTTGATGGAGAGATGATTTTGAATGTCAGTTGAAGATCCACCTGGTCTGCTGAGCGCTTTGGCAACTAAAACACAAGTTAGTGGCTGCCTGTGAACACGCTTACCTTGCATAAGGCATGCAGATAGGCGCCCTCCCATATACCCCCATACATCTTCTCAATGATCGCATCATCCTCCCAGCCCAGATGCTGACAGCAAAAGTCCGCGAGATTTGCAAGATCCGGTTGATAAAATGAGATGTCCCAGGATGATGCAGCTGCACTGGTCGAAGAAGACATGAATGTAGAAATGTACTTGCTGACTACTGCATGCCGAGGGAAATCTTGAGGAATGCGGTCCGCAACTGCCTTGTACCTGCGCTCAAGCGAATTGTAAGGATTAGTAGAAAGTAGGGTATGGAGATCCTCAACAAGCTCCTTAGCCCGCTGAGAGAATTCATCCGGCGTCATCGAGAGGAATGCGTCAAGCAACAACTGGCCGATTTTAGAGTGCAGCACCACCTTGTGCGCAATTTCAATACCACAGCCAGGCACACCACCATCATAGTCACCGCCTACAAGCAGGGCAATGAGCAGCCAGTCTCCTTGGGTTAATGAGCAGCCGTGCTCAATGCCATCCTCCATGAACACCTGGACGTTAAGATAGTCTTTGTCGTTTTTTGCACTGACAAGAATCAACGACAGCACATTAACAGGAAAATGACAGTGTACCTTCTAATGATGCAGGGAGTTCCAAAGATCAAGATATCGCTGTCCTCGGTCATCACAGCGTCAATGACGCCATGAACATTCATGGCAGCCAGCTCTGCTTCAGCTTCGCTCGGGGCCTGGTATAGCACTGGTGAGACGCCAACATCATGAGGGGAGAGCACGTACTTTAGTCCAGTGAAAACCAAATAAGTCCAGCATGCGCTGGAAGTCACGAGTGAGCCAGTGGGGGCTGCTCCTAACCTTGTGGCCTTTGTCTGGTAAGCGTCCAAGGCCATCGAAGACAAAGACTGCGTGCAGTGGCAGCTTCAGCAGTGTCCGGAGTCGAAAGAATAGCGTCCGCAACTCTGGCGACTTTCCAGCTGCTGCATGATTGATCTGAAAGACAGCGCAGATGCCGTGCATCCACAGGCTGACAATATGAGCGAGTTCAACGAACATACGAAAAAATAAGCATCATACCTAGCATCAATCCTGATCTTGAATAAGCGGAGCTTGTGGTCACCTTCAACGTCTTCAGTCTTCAGCTCTGCCACTGCAAGTTCCTTAAGAGTCTGGTTTTCGGCAGATAAAGCGACCCGCTGTGATGAACATAAGTACTTGCAGCCCACAGTAAGAAAATCTCAGCTCACCTCCCATAGTCCATGGATTCCCATGATGAGTCGTGATGGTAGTAGAAAATGACGAAAGTCAGTTGAAAGGGGGGTGAAGAGAAAGGGGTAGATTTGGATGTCACCTGACCACTGGCAATCTGGAGTCCGACACGAGCTTGATGTAAGAAAGATAAGGGTGTGCTGGAATATCTCAGAGTTAGCAAGACTGGTGTGCTGGAATATCTCGGAGTTAGCAAGACCAATGTGCTGGAATATCTTGGAGTTAGCAAAACCATACCTGCTTGCCACTCCGCCTTGACATTGATCTTGGGGTCCTGGAGGACCTTCTTGACCGGCTTGAGCATGCTGCTAAAGTAGGAGTAAATGGAAGTCTGGGTGGCCGATGATAGTATAAGAAAATAACTTACCCTTCTTGTGTTTGCGCTTGAAGCCTTGCGCAAAGTGGTTGACAAGTTGGTTGTCAAAGTCCTCACCACCCAAATGGGTGTCACTGGTGGTGGCCTTCACCTCGAAGATACCCTCCTTGATTGTCAAGAGGGACACATTGAAGGTCCCTCCTCCAAGATCGAAGATGTTGTGCTCACTGACAACTTTCTTGTCAAGACTGTATGTGATGGCAGCAGCAGTGGGCTCGTTGATGATACGAAGAACGTTCATTCCGGAGATGGTGCTGGCATTGGCGTCCTTCGTAGCCTGTCTCTGGGAGTCGTTGAAGTAGGCAGGGATGGTCATGGCAGAAGCAGTGGGCTTGTTGATGATACGAAGAACGTTCATTCCAGAGATGGTGCTGGCATTGGCGTCCTTCGTAGCCTGTCTCTGGGAGTCGTTGAAGTAGGCAGGGATGGTGATGGCAAAAGCAGTGGGCTTGTTGATGATATGAAGAACGTTCATTCCAGAGATGGTGCTGGCATTGGCATCCTTCGTAGCCTGTCTCTGGGAGTCGTTGAAGTAGGCAGGGATGGTCATGGCAGAAGCAGTGGGCTTGATGATGATACGAAGAACGTTCATTCCGGAGATGATGCTGTCCGGAGATGGTGCTGGCATTGGCATCCTCTGTAGCCTGTCTCTGGGAGTCGTTGAAGTAGGCAGGGATGGTGACGACGGTGTCAGTGATGTTGTAGCCCAAGTAGGACTCAGCGGTCTCCTTCATCTGAAGGAGGACCACCAACGCATCAAAAACACTATCAAGGTATGTTGAAATATCGGTCAGCACAAAAAATGGAAAAAGGTCAAAACTTACACATTGTGGGGGCTCATGGTGGCCTTGTGCTGAGCAGCATTACCCAACAACTATTTGTTTTTGGCAGAAAGTCCTGAGGCCCTGTAAAGTACAAGTGAGAACTACAAACGAATAGATAAATAAAATAAAATAAAAAGTACCTTCTCCAGGAAAGATGTTGATGTTGTTGAAGGCGTTCACCTGTGGTTGTGGTGTGTGCATGGCAGGAAGAGTTGCGCAGCGGAGGAAGGTTAAGTCACGTGATCGCGACATCTAAGCTACCCGTTATGGTAGCTGTGAAGGATGAGTCGGAGCAAGGAAGAGGGTAGGATCATATTACATGTAAAGTACTGTAAAGTGCAATTTTGAGTGGGTAAAGTGAGTAAAGTGCAGGAGAAGGAGAAATACACTGTAAATTTTGTAAATCTTGTAAATTTCAGACTTTCGGGCAGGCTCCCAGCTGGAGGTCCTGGATGCACATTGCAAATTTTTTGCTTCCATAATTACGTGACTGGCGGATGTTTTATATCCCGACATGCCATATTAATTTAAATATGTACCTGAGCAGTTTGCTTGGTCTGTTGGATGGCGATTTGACTGCAGGACCTGAGCAGTTTGCTTGGTCTGTCAGTGATACTGTGGTACTTGTAATTTTCTATTACTAGTAATTTAATGTTCTACACTATGTACTTCAGTCCGTCCAGGCTTGGTGGAACGCGAGTGACTCGCGTGCCGAACCCTTAAGTTGCATGCCATCCAGCATGAACAATGCGGAAATTCCCAACCTTGTGTCAGCACAATGGGCGAACTTCAACCGCCATATGTCATGTGACATCAAATTCCCTTTTTTTTTTCAGAGCGAATCTCAGACAAACCCCCTTTACAGATTTTACCTTAGCTAATCATAAATTTCTCCGGATATCCCGACTTAGCTGGCAGAATTTATGCCTCAGCGCTCCATATAGGGTAATACGGTCACGTGAATATAGAACCTCAGGGTTTCCCGCATTGTTTGGTGCCTCTTTGCCTCGGTGCCTTCCCTTATGCCTGTCTCGTTTGGGTAGTGATGGTAGTTAGTAGTCAGTAAATGATTGAATCCATTCCCTTTCGTCTCTTCTGTCTCGCTCTCTCTGTTTTTGTAAAATCGTGCCCTTGCTCTCATTCTGTTAAGGCTCATGTCCCCCATGCTTGTCTGTCGGTGTCTGCTGGTGTCTGCCTTGATTTCGTTGTTTGCACCATGAAAACAATGTCCGGCTGTCTGGCTGCAGGTGTGTTCATCTCTGAATGCAAAAATAAATTCATTGACTAATTAAAAGAGATGGTGCTGTGATTATTAGTGCGTATGATATTGAAATCTACCTAATGGTCTGCTACTTGTGAGGGATGATCTCTCTGTGGTCCTTCTTGGCACGTTTGATGGTGGTGAGCAGGGCTGTGTGACCTTCTTCATACTCTGGATATGCAGCGAGGAATGCTGACTTGTTTCCTTGGTACCTTCAAATGGTGAGTGGCTTTGGGTGCTATTTGGGAGGCAGGTCACTCACTGTTCAAGGAACTCCAGCATGATCAGAGCATGCTGGTGGTACTTTGAGCCAAAGATGGTTTTGTTCTTTCCCTTGAGCCATTCGGCTGGCCAGTCTTGGAGGGCCACATGCAAGCCACATCTAGGATTGGCTTCTGTCCAGTGCTGGACGATATACCTCCAGGAGTCCTTTTTGGGAGCATAGCTCCCATCAGCGCACTGTACAGGAAGGTTTGGGATGTCCAGGCCCTTCTTGGGGAGTGGATGAGAGCCAAAGTTTGTGGTGCCAGTGTTGTTTGTAGCTGGATTAAAGGTATGACTGGGAGCAGGGACTGTCTGCTGTGAGATGAGTGTTGGGGACTCGCGAGGAGGGAGTGTACTGCAGGGTGGGTGCTGCAATGGTGGCCAGTGGAAAAGAGTAGAGCTGAGTGACACATTTCTGCTGGAGATGAGTGTGTTTGTGAGGAAGTGGATGTCAGTTTGCAAATCTGCGACATTGGCTGTGATGAACTGCTGCATGAGCTGCAGATCCTGTGAGCATGCAGGCTTGACAAGCCAGCACTCACCAAGCAAGGAGCCATCGGCCTCGTTCTGTGTGGGGCAAAGGGCATCACTGGTCATTTTTGTAAGTCGACAGCTCATTGAGTAGGTACCGGATGAGTGTATCATGCTGATTTGTTTTCAGGAAGTTCGTCAGCTGATGTTGAAGGACTCTGGACTTACGTTCTCATTTTCTGCCCATGCTCCCCACCACCTTACCCTGGCCAACATCCACCAATCACCAACAGGCATGAACATCCAGCACCACTGTGCTCTGCCATGATGGTAGGTGTGGGTGGTGAAACTGTCACCTCCACCTTGTGGGATTCCTGCACCAGTGGTTGCCTCGTCGATCCAAGCCTGCACAGCATCATGCGAGATATGTTCACCATAATGGACGATGCCATTGGAGCCAATTGTGGGGAAGATAAAGTCATCAGGCTCAAGCTTGCCATTATAGTGAATATGCTTGAGAAGGGCAAGCCACAGCAGCACCCAGAAGAAACAATCACAGCCAGGCATGTCTGGCTGTGGATAAATTTTGTATTGGTTACCTAGTATGAGCAGGGCAAGAGGTCAGTGATTGCACTGGCTGCATGTCATATTTACTCACTGCGCAAGTCTGCCTCCTTTAGCCCTTTATCCACCTTCTGCTGCCATTTTTTGTGATTCAACAAGAACACTTCGAAGCAAGCATGCAAGTCCTTCATCGACAGTGGCTCGTTGTATAGATACTTCCTAAAGGCCATGTTGACTTCGGACAGATCAATTGTAAGGTCTTTCCTTTTAAGCTTAATCAATTCGAAACACCTTGTCCATAGGTTCCAGGCAGTGGTGCTGAACGCCTGGTACATCACAATGCATGTGATGAATGTATGCAACTCCAAGGTGAGGTTTTTGGTAGCCGCTTTATTCCCTTCAAGCAACATTCTGATAAGAGCCATGTAGGTCTCGCTTGGGCAGCATTTGTGGACCCATGTTAGAATCCTATCCATGAAGCCTTTCGACATTGTGATTGAGTGAGTCCTGTCACCGCCTTCACTATTTGTCTTGTGCCAAACTGACTTGATGACATCTTGCACGTCAGCCAAGCATGCAGGATTCCCTTCCCAGCACTTTCGTGTTTCATTGAAGTGCCATCCACAATATGTATCACCAGCTCTGTTGTATGGAGTGAGTGTTCAATTGGTCACCAGAGGTGCTATACCAGTGCTCACACTTCCTCCCAGTACTTTTTGAATGCTGTGTGAATACTGTCACATGTACTTTGGCCATTTGTGAGTGCCTTATCTGAATGTTGGTTAGGTATCTTGTTGAGTGCATCTCTGAACGTCGGATCCTCATAAGCATCGCCATTGTGTGATTCTTCATCTTGACAGCCAGTAGTGGAAGCATGCACCTTTAGCCATTTCTGACCACAGTCAATGTATGAACCATAAATCTTCCGCATGCTGTTTGCATGCTTGTGTTGCTGTTTCGCCCGTTCTTTTATCTTGTCAATGACCAGCAAGGTAGTGTTTCCTGCAGTGGGCTGTGCTCCTTTCCTCCATTTTTTGGGGCTCGCTTCACTGGGATGGACTAGGACCTTATTGGAAGTTTTTTTGATCCTTCCCATGACCAAGGTGATGTGGTGTATGTTGCTTGTCAAGAGAGTGCATAGGGGGTCTATCCCTCATTTTAATTTCAGCTGTGCCAGCTGCGCCACACTTGTCATTCACAACAGAATTTTCATGTCATTAATTGCTCAGTCTGTTGAAGTGTCTCAGAACAAACTCAGTCTAGTACAGTAAGATCAATAACTTCATGCCCCTCCTCATCAGTGCACACTTTCATTCCCCCACTTGGCTCTGGATCCCTAACCACATTACTCATATCCCCAACCTCAGGCCATAGCATATCTGCCACAGCAGCATACTGTGCTGATAGACAGGGATGCCAATCAGGCAGTGGATCTCCTGAGGAAAGTCCTGCAGAAGTGGCATGTTGATCACAGCAGTCAATGACATCTTGAGGTGAGGTGAGCTCCATGATCCAAGTAGGAATGGAGACTTTGCTGTGTGATGGTACCCAGGACTCACCCTCTTCAGGGTTTGGATCATTGTCAGCTCAAATACCATCATTAGTAGCATTGACAAAAGATGACGCAAATAGCATGATGCAGTATACTGGTATGCCCCCCTCAGGATCCTTTCATTTTTCAACATTAAATGTGGGCTTCAGGAGTATGACACCATCATCTGTTCAGAGCTTGAAACATCGAGTTAGCACTGACAGCAGTGGGGGTAGAAAATGCCCACCTGGCACAGCACCTGCATGCATGTGGTAGGCCAAAAATTGTTCCTAAGATACTTGTGGATTTTTGGCTGCATCCAGCCAAGGTGATCCTGACAGAATGCAGTGAGACACGTGATATTGGGCTGAGTGGGATTGAATTGCGGAAGTGAAGATGAACTGGCACCATCGGACCAAGTGGTGACTGGATAAAGGTAAAGGCGCATGATTTCAACACTGGGGAAGTCTGCAGGAATAGATCCTGCGAGTGTCAGATACTTTCTCCCTAATGTGCCATCAACCAGGATGGTGAAGAGGTGATCACGCCAAGTCTCAAGCATGTCTGGAAGCTGTGCAGGTGCCACTGATGTCATGACTTGCATCAGCGAGTCACTAAGGTCACCTGCAAGCAAAGCACAGCTGACCTGCCTGCCGCACCCTGAAAGTCCTCCCTAGATATAATTTCAGAGCCGCTAGTAGTTGCATACATGAAAATGGTGTACTGGGTTGTAGTCACCTCCATGGAGCATGCCCAAAGGAGGAGATGGGAAGTCATCATGGGAATGTTCAGATCATTTGATAGGGCCCCAGCGCAGTAAGCATCCACAAGAAATGTACCATCCTCATTGTCTGTGCTGATCAAGTACCATGGTTAGAACACTGGATGAATTTTAAACTAGATAAACTCACAGGCATAAAACTTTTTCTGCACCAAATAACAGGGCATCGCTGTTTTCCGTCAATACTGCACTAATTTTCCGGGTTTATGCGTAAGCTCTCTGGGATATTTCTTGAGCCACAATATTGATGAAACCTTAGGAGACCGGCTCCGTAATTCTCACGGGTTTTCACTTCGACAGATATCAACATTACATCAAGAAGCTTAAGGACGTCGTTGAAGGGTAGGTGTGAGAGCACCGATGTGTGGAAAGTTGTGGAATGTGGGGCAGACCAAATACGAACATGATCACACGCAAGAACGTGGGGATGAAGAGCAGAATGTGTCAAAGTGTTGTTGTTTTTGGGTTTACGAGGCTTAGGTGGTTTGTGAACGGAAATGGGCGGTTCCCCTACTATGGGTTGTCTTGCCAAAGACACCTTTAGCAAGGCCAAGTCCTCTGCGACACCTACACGAGTGGGCGCCAAAGACGAATGAATGCTAGACATAGTCAGAAATATATGCGTGAAGCTCCTTTTGGAGCTCAATTGGGGGGAGACAAAGAGTGGGTGGTCCGACCTCACCGCAAGAGGTCTTATCTGCCCTGTTCCGTTCAGATTCCATGTAAGTGAGAATGTGAGATACGTTCATGGCCATTGCGATAGATTCCACTCTATGGATGGCTAAGTTGACTTGGAAGTTGCAACTCCTCCCATGTCTAAAGGCGCCAATGACGCCTTGATTGTCAGAATGAATGAGTATGGCAGCATCATGCCAGCCAAGATTGAGAAGCGTTCTCACTGCAAATTCAACGGCTATAGCTTCGAGCCATCTGATGTCTCTGCCTTCCCCTTTCCAACCATTGCGCAAAGTCCAAGTGTTCCACTTGTCACCCATGACCAATCCAATTCCCCAATTGGTTGACGCATCTACCCATAGGTCTATGTCGCACGTATCTCCCCGTGAAACAAGTGAATGAGGAGGGGGAGGGTTATCAAGGATGTTCAACCACCACTTCAAGTCTGATACAACTGAGGTGTGTGGGAAGCGAGATGTGTGAACAGAGGGGAACTCAGCTATTAAAGACTAGAGATTGGCCAAGTATGCCCGACCATGAGGCATAACGAAAGCTATGTGTGACAATGTCCCATTGATGCTCATGGCATCTTTGCACGACATTCTTTTCCTGCTCAACAGAACGTCAAGAAGAGTGAAAAGTTTGCCACGATACCTTATGCACTTCACGTCGGGTAGTGTGACGGTATGAAGTACCAGATCCCAAAGAAAACTGAGGTATGTGAAAACAAAGGCAAAGTCAGTTTGTTTCTTGGGGTGCCAGGGCACCCCAAGGGGATTGGACATGGTGAGAATTTGGCCAAGATTATGCGTGTACACAAAGGGTGAGTGGGATCCGTTCTCTAGCTGCTCTCCTCTGCCGGAAGGGAATCTGAAGAAAAGATGGTCGTTGACCCATTTTTTGATTGGTCCTAATGTTACGAACTGGGATAGGTTCTAACAACTAGGACTCAAAAGAGAGTCGTCGGAGTTGAGTCTGTTCTAGCGACATGATAACAATGAAGTCTACTCGCAAAGCTAATAGTTAACAACAAGGTGGTCTTGATGTTAAGTTCAAAGGTTCAGCCTAACGACGAGGAGTGCTTGAAGTTAGAGATCGGTTCAGACAACTAAGCTTGGAGGGCTTAGACGAAGGAAGTCAAATGTCAGGTAAAACCCAGTAAGATTAAAGTAAAGAAACTACATAGTACAGATGTGCGTATTTATAATGAATCGTAGAGAGATTTAGGGTAGGTACGACGAGCGAGGTAACTACCTAGTTAGGTATGTATGCGCTAACGAGAACAATAAGCCAAGAAAGGAAACATGTCACGAGTTAAGTCATCTAGCGACGGCAACAGGTGATCGTGATGTAATACAATGGTTTAAGACAAGGAAAATGAATATAGGGTAAGCATACTGTAACACCTAAGTCCATCCTGTGCAGTATGTCTACGGTTGCATCTGCAACGTTTCCTTGAACTCCTCCAGCCGTGGACAGCCTGAACGGGAATACGTGATCTATGAAGAAGTGGCTGTCAACTTTGATGACCAAGAAACACTTATGCGGTGGTGTTAAGGTCGTACTCAAATAGGTTCGGATCCAAAGGACTTCGGCCTCAGCTCGTACGCTGTGCCCCTTTCCCGAGTATAGCCCCGTATTTCAGAATACTATACTTATTGTATCTGAAGATCCGGATGGCTATTGTAGCGTATCTGAAGGTCCGGATGACTATTGTATGGTATCCGGATGTAGAGACAAGTATCATATTCCTATCTGAAGATAAGGAATAGTATTGTATACCTATCCAAAGGTAAGGAATAGTATCGTATTACTTATCCGGATGGCATCCGGATATCGGACGGAAGTATATAGGCTAGTCTAGACAAGTCTAAGACTAGAAACTAACAGAGTGTAGACTATCCGAAGATAGAGGTGGATGCGTTTAGACTATCAGATACAATCCTTAAGTCTCAAGTCCGGATAACAGAATGAGGACAATCTAAGATGATATTCGAACTGGGGTGCTATAGGGCATATACAAGAGTTTATATACGATAGAACTACGCGAAAGGCTATGCACAAAGTATCGCAATGTATAAGCAACACTTATTAGAAGTCAAACATAAGCCAGAAGTTAATCACAGGTGAACCGATCAGTAAACATAGCCGGAAGTAAACATAACCGATATACCGGAAGGGAAGATATACTAAATGGAGGAAATAAGCAGTGTTTAACATTATATGAACAGGATATGAATGAAGAAGCTTATCGTGACGGATCCGGTATGGATCTGTGGATCGGATCTGACATCCAGAACTTCGGATGAGAAGCGCGAATGTATGGGATATGACAGTATCCCTCCTTTAGGGCCGATCCCTAGAAGGCCAAGAATTGTAGATCCGGTCCGGACAAGGAATGCGAGAATCGATGGAGAAGAATGATGGTAATATTGCTGAGTTTGGATTTCCACAGATATACCAATGCCAAAGTGTTGCAGGTGATTCCTACCCCCCACTTATTAACACACACTAGCTTAACTTGAAAAATGTCTGGCAACAACTCTGGAGCTCAGAAATCTGCTAAGGCTAGGCTTGAGGAGCTTAGGCAACAGATTTTGGACGCGGAAGAAGCGGCCCGGATGGAGGAAGAGGCTTTGAGGGCTCAAGAGGCAGAGCGGAAGCGCTTAGTGGATCTGGAGAAAGTGAGGCAAGCAGAGATCTGGATCCAGCAAGCGGAAGAGAAAAGGCGTCAGGAAATAGTTAAGGAAATGGTGCATTTCAGATCCGTTTGCTATTCTTTCACTAACATTTCAGATAGACTCAGAAGATGTCTTCTAAGGAGGATGGATCCTGCGCACGCTGCTCCAGAAGGGCACAGATCTGTCAATGGATGGATGCAGCTGCTAATCCTTTGGTGAGTTGTCTGGAAGTTTCGGATCCGTGTTTTTTGACATCCGGATAGGTTAAGTCTTGTGACACTTGCCGGAAGGACAAGGCCACTTGCCGGAAGGACAAGGCCACTTGTCCTGGACGGCCCGGAACTGTCAAGGCTTCCAAGGGTAAGAAAAGGCAGCGTGCTGCCGGATCTCCTTCCCCCAGAGGCAAGGGTAAGAAATGTCAGCAGAGTCCCACTCCGGAAGCTCCGGATTACATGGAGTATGATGACCAGGCTTGGGTTGCTGCTGCTAACAACATAGTAGCGGAGCTGGCTAGGACCAACTCTCTCCTGGAGAAGAGTATTGAAGCAGCCGAGGGAAGTAGGGCTGCCACGGAGCGGATGTGTTCCGGATTGGAGTTGTTCCTCCAGCAACAGAGGAAATTCCAAGCCCTCTTGTTCAAGGAGCTTAGGCTTGACCCCCAGATCGCTTCGTATAAGGCTCGGATGGGTCCGGATGAGGAAGAGGAAGGTGATGAGGAGATGGAAAATGCGTCCGGAAGTGAGGAGGGCGGATCTGGAGGGGATGAGGGGTCTATGGAGATGTAGATATTTTCGGATCCGTTTTAACTTCTACTGGAGGCAGAGGGGGTTGGATACGATTAGGAATGGTGTTCGGTGTTGCAGGTTCTAATTGGGACACATGGAAAACAGGATGGACGGAACGCATAGAATCCGGAAGTCGGACGGTAATGGAATGTGATCCCGGACGAGCTATAATCTCAAATGGACCTAAGTTCTTTTCTGATAGTTTCTTGGACAGACGAGTGGAACGGAAGTATTTAGCTTTTACGAATACTTGTTCTCCAACTTTGAAGTCCGGAGCAGGTATCTGATGCACATCCGCAGGTCCTTGATATCTTTTCTGCGCAAGAGACATCTCTTCTCGGAGGAATAGGTGTAGTTTGTTAAGGTCTATAGCATAGTCACAGGCGAGGGCGGATGAGAGGTCGCGTTCTGGATGGATGGATATGTTTGGATGGTAACCCTTATTGGCGAAGAATGGTGAAACTCCAGTGGTAGCACTCGGAGCATTATTATATGCAAATTCTGCCAATGGAAGGAGTTCCGACCAATTATCCTGCTGATAATTGCAGTAGATGCGGAGGTATTGTTCTAGGGTTTGGTTGGCTCGTTCCGTTTGTCCATCTCCTTCCGGATGGTATCCAGATGTAAAGTGGAGGATCATATCGAGTGCCTTTCCTAGAGAACGGAAGAAATGGGATATGAATTCCATACCTCGGTCCGAAGTAACATGAGAAGGGATTCCATTCTTAGAGAATACATGAAGCAGGAATAGTCTAGCGAGATCTGGAGAGGTAATGGTATTGTGGGTTGGGACGAATATAGCTTGCTTGGATAAACAATCAATGATAACAAGGATGGCTGTATAGCCAGATGAGTCCGGAAGTTGTTCGATGAAATCCATGGATATGGAATTCCAAGGTCTTTCCGGTATGGGGAGTTGTTTCAGTAATCCAAATGGCTTATGTCTCAGAACCTTGGCTCAGGTGCAGGTAGTACAGGATTTGACGTAGTCCTTAACATAGGCACATATACCGGGCCAGGTATTTTCGCATCGGATAAACTCTAGGGTACGGTTCTGACCGAAGTGTCCTGATAACGGATGGTCATGGGTATTCCGAAGGACGCGAAGTCTAAGGTCATTGGATTCTGGAACGTATATGCGATTATCACAATGGAGGAAACCACTATCGTCCACGGTCCATCTATCGTCTGGAGGATGGGAGTGCAGATAAGATATCCTTATGAAGCTGTTCAACATCCATAAGCACAGCTGCGCAGAGCACTGGAAATGCTAAGGTTGATGCTTGTAGGGACGAAGCTAACTGTTCAGATGTGAATACGGGACGGAAATTATGAGGGTTAACTTGAGCATAGTCCTTATCCCCCTCTTTGGGACAGACATCCCAGCATCTAGTAAGGGAATCCGGTTTAGCTCCAAGTTTTCCAGGACGGAAACGGATGATCATATTGAATTGGTGGAGGAATTCCGACCAATGAGCCTGACAGCGAGAGAGGAGTTTGGTAGTTGCGAAATACTCAAGGTTCTTATGGTCCGTGACAACGTCAACAGGCTCGGACGAGCCTTCTAGATAGTGTCGCCAGGTCCGAAAAGCCTTGTGAATAGCTAAGAGTTCCTTATCATGGGTATCGTAATTGAGTTCCGGAGGGGTAAGGGTTCTGGAATAGAATGCTACTGGACGGATTTCAGAATCTGGACATACTATGGACAGTATGCCAGCGATAGCGTAGTCCAAAGCGTCCGTTTCCACAATCAAAGGAACGTCTGGCATCCAATGCGTTAGTATTGGAGCCGTAGTGAAAGCTTTCTTGAGTGTTTCAAAGGATTTCTGGCACTCATCTGAAAAGTTCCAAGGTGCATCCTTGCGGGTAAGCTGCGTAAGTGGAACTATGATATCCAAGTAGTTATAGATAAATCGACAATAGAAATTTGCGAATCCGAGGAAGGATTGAATATCCTTAACCTTCTGAGGTTCCGGCCAGTCTACGATAGCTTGTACTTTCTTGTTAGACATAGTAAGGCCGTCTGGAGATAAGAGATAACCAAGGCACTCCACAGACGTGGAATGGAATTCGCATTTTTCGGGTTTGGCATAGAGCCAATGCTTGCGGAGGCGTCAAAGTACTTCTCGGACGTGATTCTTATGGGATGTGAGGTCTTGGGAATATATAAGGATGTCATCCAGATAGACGATAACACATATGTCTAGCATATCGGCGAAGATGCTATTGACAAACCGCTGGAACGCAGCCGGTGCATTGGTGAGACCTTCAGGCATAACCAACCATTCATAGGAACCATAGCGCGTTCGGAAGGCAGTCTTCCACTCATCTCCAGACGCAATCCAGACAAGATGATAAGCGGAACGGAGGTCAATCTTCGTATAGATTTTGGTGCAGCTAGGGGATTCCAATAGGTCGGATATGAGAGGTAATGGATATCGGTCTTTCTTGGTTATCTGGTTGAGGCCATGGAAGTCCACGCAAAGGCGTAAGGAACCATCCTTTTCTTGACAAAGAGGACAGGTGCTCCATGAGGAGAGGAAGAGGAACGGAGGAGTCCGGTAGCGATATTTTCATCAAGAAACTTTCTAAGAGCTTCAAGCTCTACTGGGGATAACGGATAAATAGTTCCAAGGGGTGGGGCGGATCCTTCCTCCAAATCGATCTTGAGATCATATGGACGATGAGGAGGAAGTTGACTAGCCTTGACACTATAAGAAAGTATGTGAGGAAACTAGACAGATAGCTGAGGGTGACAATGTACCAATAGAGGTGGGACAGCCCATGTGGGCCCATGGCAATAATTGCACCATGGTAGAAAAGTGGCTGCAAGGAGGTGTGTACCTGTTGCAAGTGGATGGGCTGGTGGTATATAGTGTAGATGGTAGTATAGGAATGTACTATATAGGATATCTATGTCAAAAGCAGTGAATTGTGCGATGGAGACAAGTGGGCTGGCCAAATGATATGCAATGTAAATGAGTGGGCCAGGGAGATGGGGATGATGGGAATGAGCAGGTCAGAGGTAGGAGTGCAATGGATATGAGTGGGCCAATATGTGAAGCACAATGGAAGATGAGTGGGCCAGGGGTATACTGGCCCACTCATCTCTATTGTACTCCTACTCTAGCCCACTCATCTCCACTACACCCCTACCCTTGGCCCACTCATCTTCCATTATGCTTTACACACTGGCCCACTCATCTCACTCATCTCCATTGCACCCTGTACCACTGGCTCACTCATCTTCCATTGTGCTTCACATACCATCCCACTCATCTCCATTGCCCCCCCACCCCTGGCCCACTCGTCTTCTATTGTACTTCACATACTGGCTCACTCATCTCCATTGCACCCCATATGGCTGGCCCACTCATCTTCTATTGTGCTTCACATACCAGCCCACTCATCTCCATTACACCCCCTACCCTTGGCCCACTCGTCTTCCATTATGCTTTATATACTGGCCCACTCATCCCACTCATCTTCCATTGTACTTCACATACCATCCCACTCATCTCCATTGCACCCCTACCCCTTGTCCACTTGTTGCTTCATATACTGGCCCACTCATCTCCATTGCACCCCATACCACTAGCCCACTTGTCTTCCATCAATATATATGTGACTGAATACATGGAGTTACTAAATATTTATGTGGTCATATTTTGCATACTCTGTGCTCAGTGCCAACAAAATTGTGGATGCTGTCTTACATGTACCATGCAGTGACAATCCTGTTACCTTCTTCCACATTCATGTAATGTCTCACTAGTTGACATAATGAAGCCAATACATATGTCATATAGGCACTTGATTCCAAGGTTCATGAAATCTCTAATGACCAGGTGATAAACACCAGCAGTGGTCATGATATCAAATGCTGCTGGTCAAATTTGGGATCTCTATGAGGGGGTGTCTGGCAATTGCATAATTGGCTGTACCCTTCAGGTACCTTGGGATGTGCTTGGTGGCCTCCCAGTGGACTTTGCCAGGACTGCACATGAACTGGGACAGAATTGCAATGGGGAATGCGAGGTCAGGGTGAGTGCTAGTGGCCGCATACATCAAGGATCCTATGGCGCGCTGGTACAGTACGTCTTTCATAGCCTCGAGTTCTGCATGGGTGGCAGGGGACTGATCCATAGATAGGATAATGCCCAGTTCCATTGGGGTTTGGGCTGCCTTAGCATCCTCCAGATGAAAATGTTCAATGACAGTGCCCACGTAGGCCTTCTGTGACAAAGTTAAGGTGCGTGCTGCTCTGTTGCGCATTACCTTCAAACCTAACAACCACTTCAACTTGCCCAGATCCAATATTTCGAAGAATTTCTGGAGCTGGGTCTTAAAACATTCAATGAGGGATATGTGGTTTGCCGTAACTGCCATGTCATCGACAGAGACAGTGATGACCATCTGGTCTTTGGAGGTGCGTTTGTAGTATACCACTTGGTCCACCTTCGACCTACTGAATCCTAGCTTGGCAAAGACGCCCGCTAGCTCCTCTGCCCATTTGTACCCTGCCTGTTTCAATCCAGGTAGGCTCCTCTTCAATTTCAGCACCTTTCTATGCTGATCATCCCTTAGGTACCCGGGTGGCGTGCGCATATAGATCTCCTCTTGGATGCTAGCATACAGGTATGTGCTTTTGATGTCAATTTGATGGATCTCCCAGTCTCGCTGAGCTGCCATGGCTAGTACAATACGTATCATGCTCATATTGGCAGTGGCAGCAAAGTGTCAAAGTAATCGACCCCAAACTTCTGCCTTTGACCTTTTGCAACGAGGCGCGCACAAAGCTTGAGCTTCTTGCTGTCCAGTCCTTGCTTAGTTGCCAAGACAAAATGACAGGGGATTAGGTTTGTGCCGTGCGGTAAGTCCACTATTTTCCATGTACCCAGCTTTTCGAGTTGACTAATCTCATAGTTCAGCGCTTCCTGCCATTCTGCACTGTCAGGGCCATTTAACGCCTGCTGCAATGTAGGTTCTGGTTCCGCGACTGCTAATGCAAGGTGGATGTGAGCTTCCTCGTCCATAAGGTCCATCGCTGATGCTTCTTTTAAAGAGTCCAGGGCTATGGATGCTGTCTCCCCCTCATGGAGGGCCACATAGTAGCCTGGTGGTGGCCTCACTCTAGTGGGTTTTGGGGCAGGTGGGGTTGGTAGAGGCTGGGATTGGCTTGGGGGAGTATTTGGAGTCTGGGGCAGTTCAGGTGAGGCAGTTTGCAGTGGTTCCTGGACGCTAACAGTCTGCTGTATGTCAGTGTACTCCCCCTCAGCCTGGACACCATCTGCAATGATCACCATGGACAGTACAAATGTCACATTTCATTCGACTGAAATGTGTCTTTTCATCGGCCAGTACACCTGGTACCCTTTGCTCTCACCATCTATCCCCACAAAAACAGCTTCCTCCACTTGCGGCTCTAGCTTCCCCCCTTCCAGTACATGGACAAACACTGGCGTGCCAAACTCATGCGCCTGTGACAAATTCGGCTTGGTCCCATGGACCAACTCATAAGGTGTGTGTCCTGGTATCGCTCTTGATGGCAGGCAATTCTTAAGCCATGTGGTGTAGTTGACGGCTTCCACCCAGAGCATCTTAGGTAGGTCCTTAGCAATGATCATGGCGTGTGCATGTGAAACCAAGGTACGGTTTAGTTGCTCAGCAACACCATTCTGCTAAGGTGAGTCGTGTACCATTAGCTGTCGTTCAATACCCTGACTCCTCAGGTAGTTATCAAATTCCCAGCTCAAGTATTCGCCTCCTCGATCGGATCGAACCTTCATCAACCAGGCACCTGGCTTCTGATGTGCTAACCAACTTTTGTATTGTTTGAAGGCGGTGAGTGCATCACTCTTGAGTTTGAGAAACTTGAGCTTGGTCTCTTGACTGAAGTCATCAGTGAAGCTGATGTAGTAGTTACAGCCGCCCAAGCTCGTGGTCTGTGCGGGTCCCCGCAGGTCTGTGTGCACAAGCTCACCATATTGCAGTGCCCTAGTGACTGATTCAGCCGGAAAAGGTGCACGGGTGGCCTTCGCCTTGATGCAAGCCTCACAAAATTTGGGTTGGGAGGTGGAGTCTAGCTCTACACCCTCAATAAGGCCCTTCTTAATGGCCTCTATCACGGCTGTCTGGGAGACATGGCCCAGGACTCAGTGAAGTTTGCATACGGTGAGTTTCCCCTTCGCCATGTGGGCATGGTGCTGATGCTTACCTCCTCCCATCAAACTGTACAGGCCCTCAACCTTTGGTATTTCTGCTATTGCAGTGCAGTTGGGCCCACGGGAGAGGATGGTGCACATGCGACCCTCAAATAGGACTGCCATACCCTCCTCGGTGATGCGGTTGGTGGAGATCAGGGTGAATGCCATGGTAGGGGCATATAGGGTGTCCTTAAGGGTCACTCTTGTGCATTTTTTGCCCAGTGGCAACTCCAGCTGGACGTCTCCACACCCAACGGCACTCAATTGTGATCCGTCAGCTGTATGGACATCCTGGGGGGTTATGTCGACATAGTTGGTGAATTTTGCCCTATCCGGGCAGAAATGGGACGTAGCGCTTGAATCGATGATGGCGCCATGTTTCGCAGCCAGTATCTTGATGGCCTTGGCTATGATAGCCAGGTCCATCATTGCGAAGGCATACTGGTCCTGAGACGTACCCTCTACAGCTGAGTTGGCTGTTTCATTCTGCCCCTTTTCACCTTTCCTGCGCTGCTGATTGAGGCCTTGACCCTCTTTTCCCCCTCCAGGTCTCCAGCAATCGGATTTGTAGTGACCTTTTCGGTTGCAGTTGTAGCAGGTAATGTCTCCATTCGCCTTGCTTGACGTAGCTGACCGCTTCCCTTTTCCTTTAGTCTCCCTGGCACTTAGTGCACTGTTGCCTCCTCCCCTCTTACCAGGTCTCTTTTTGGTAAGTTGGTGGTGCTCGTACTCCTCCGTTACAATGTTAATGAGTTTGTAGGGGGATAGGGGGGTCTTTGTGATCTTTGTGGCTGCATTAATGGACGAGAGGAGAGGTCGATAGGATTTGGGAAGCAAGCCAAGGATCATGGCATGGAAATCAGGATCAAGTATCCCTGCCCCCATACCAGCAAGGGATTCACGTAGGCGTAGCATCTCAGCAAAGTGAGCTTTTACATCCCCTCCCTCATCACATCTCGTCTCATGCAGCCTTTGTCACAGATCTATCTGCATGAGTTCAGTCTTGTCCTCATGGATCTGGCAGATCTCTGCCCAGACCTCAGAGGCAGACTCAAGTTTCTGCATGCGGAGCAACAGCCGGTCAGTTATAGTGCTGAATATCTGTTGCTTAACCAGTGAGTTCTTCTGGTCGTACTCATCCATTTTCTTATCGTGCTCCTCGATATCCATATCGGTAGGTATCATGCCATCTGGCTTCGGTGCCAGTGAGCCTGTGTTCTCATCAATGGGGTAGGGCAATGGCTTGACTGCATGACCGTCTGCATATCACATCAAACCTTGGGCACTTATCGCTGTCAATGTTCGCTCCTTATAGGTAATCCAATTTGAGCCGTCCTCGGCAAGTTTTGGGACATTAAACAGCGTTGACGTAGTGCCAGGGAGCATAGTATTGATGGTCATGGCAGGGCTCATAACCTCTAGGAATCAGAGGTAGAATGCAGGTAAGAATCTAATAGGTGAGTGTCTCAGTATCTTGGAAAGAACTCTTTATTGACAAGAATGTCTACCTAATAGGTGAGTCTAGTACATTTCGTTAGCGTGCTACAGTAAGCTAAGGTATAGGAACTCACATCTCAGTATCTTGGAAAGAACTGAGACATTCATTCGAGTGTGCACTATAATATATACTGTAAGGCTTTTTCTTATATCAATATTGGAATGAAACATTCTTTCTTCCTAGCTTCGGGCCCAATGTCACCAACTGTACCTGGCCTGTCATTGCGCTCGGATTTGCTACTCGTCCTCTTCTCATGCCTGTGCACCTTTGGTCACTTCAGTGTTCGTGCTAGCGGAGAGTTCAGGTTCCAACACGCACTGAGTAAGAATATACCATTTCCATTGTTATGCCTAGCTACCTCATGCAGAGAGGTAAACATTCTCGTAGTTTGTCATAAAAGCATTAAGTAGTGATATCTCACATATCAACTTTCTGCCAGGGAGGAGATGCATCATCAGTCTCGATGTCTAGTACTTATATGCAGATAACAACTGACCTTTTGGACCAGGTAAAACCGATAGCACGAACTTCACGAGCCAGATATCTGAGAGGATCCATGTGAATGGTATAATCTGGATTTTTTTATGACGTCAGTTTTCTCAGTGTGTCAGATACCCTTAGATACCATACCATAACGAGTCAGATTTGCTTGGTGTTGTTTTGAATCTGCACGTCACGCAACATTGTACACAGCTATTTCCCGATTTATCTGGAACTGATATAGGGAGAAAATTATTTAAAAGACCTATCTCGTTCTTCGGCCTCAGCTCCAATACAGTTTCTGTAGACAAATAATAAATTTACCCCATAAAGGCGGCAAACCTGGTATTTACTGGAGAATTTATCCTGAGATCCGGTAAAAATCAGTTATAGGCTGATCCCATCTCAGGTGGAGTCGAACGAGATGTCACATGATAGTTATTTTGAGTATATTGAGGCGAGTCATGTGTATGAGGTCTGGGCTCAGATATATCCCAGATATCTTTGAGATATCCCACAGATATCCCACGTAGGTCTGAGTCTGAGTACCGCCAGGTACTGCCTTACAAGTTCTTTATCTACTTCGCTTACCTTCCAGATCCTCATCCATTCTGCCCCACCTGGGCCAAACCATCTTTGGCAATAACACCGTGCATCGATAGCCTCGAAAATAATTGCTTGTCAGGCAGGTTCCAGCAGAAGCGTCATTTGAATCATTTCCAGCATAACATTTAGGTATGTGTCATGTACAACAAACAGTGAGACAACAGCGCAATACCGTATTTTGGTGTGCAACCTATTTAACAACACTAATCTGTAGCATCAGTCTGACCCGAAGAGAGGAGGGAAAAGGGGTAGAAGAGCACCACATGTTTACAAAAATCATCCCAGATATCACTCACTGATGCGACTTCATCGAAGGCCAAATCCTCTCCAGTGCTGTCACCACCAGATCGCTCTAACCACCACTCGATGAATTCTCCCTCCAAGGGAATGCGAGGATCCCACATGGGCCACTGGCTGTTCGGGAAGGATGGATACGCTGCGACAAACGCTAGCCAGAATGCGTCGCGTCCCCATGTCCACATTGCAGATCTTGTATCAACTTCAGAGGTAAGCCATTCCTGAATATTCTGTGAGACCATCTGCCAGTCGGTTCGATTGAAATAGTTGAATGTAGGTGGGAGCAGAAGGAATGGGATGGGGATTTCTTCATTGCAGAACATATCTTGAGAGAACTTCGCCAACTCGACATGTAAGTATCCCGGGACAATTTGTATGGGAGCTGTGTACTCACATCGTCTGAACATACTGAACCACCAGGACGGCATAAATTCATTGATGCCACCTCCACTACGGGCGTGGTGAATGATCCATACTCTTCGGCGATAGAAACCGATATTCTGATTGGCTGGCATATAATTGTGAGTAAGCTTCAAAGATTATACAAGGCGCATACTGACGACATCTCCTTGAATCACCTGCCTTGGAAAGCTACCCGGAAAGCAGATAGTAACACACATAGGTTGGAGTGACGCGTTGTTCATGTCTTCATATAGAATGTGAGGATAGATGGTGGAAATATTGGTGAGTGATGCGGAATTCATTATCAAACGTCAAATGATGGACAGCAGCAGGGCGTGGGACTGCGGACTTTGTCAGTTTCTGAGTGTGTAAAGTCACGTGAATGGCCCCCATCGCACCGTGCTCACTATCAGCAACACTTATTGCCCACTGCCCAGTATTATGAAGGACAATGTTGTTGATTGTCAAGGTGCATTTTTCTTAACAGATATGTCGCTGATTTATTCTTGCTAACGATATGCTCAGTCTTGCAGTTCTGCGATGACCTTTCAAAACGTGTCTTTTGCACAGTTTGCCCCAAGAAAGGTGGCACCTATCGTACGATGGAGATTTGCAATGCTACCAAGCATCTGAAGCAGGAGGTGCATGTTCGTCACGTGAAGATTGCAAAGAATAAACAGGCAAGACTTTCACATTTGCCTGGTATGGAGCAGCGCCTTGGCGGTAGCACAAACGCTTCTACATCTGCCAGTGGTCCCGATTCTCCATATTCCCCTGTTGATTGCTTCGACATGGACCTTGATGCGTTTGATGCGCCAATCGATGCACGCGATGCACCTATTGATATACAACCACCTGCAGTACCCAACTCAGCGCTGGATGAAGTGGATTCTGAGTATCCTCTATTCAATCTGTGGGACGACATGAAAGGCAGTCGGACACTCCAGTTCGATAGACCATTTACAGACCTCTTTGCCGAACTCCAGTCATCTCTTGCCTCGGGAAATATTCCCTTCACAACGCCCCTCGTCCCTACCAATCAGGAGCGAGAGCTCGTCGATGATAGTGTACCTGATTTTGGTATCGAAATCCCTGGTGAGTCAACTATTTGATCCTGCGCTTTGGTACTCCCAACTTAGCAGCATTTGTAGATGACACATTTCAAGAAGCAACAAGTACCGTCCATACTGTCTCTCCAGATAATCCATTGTATCCCTTCCCGTCAAAAGCAGTGAGTCATTCATTGTGTCAGTATACTCGATGCTCACGGCCATGCCAAGCATTTCATCACTTCGCTCTTATTCAGCTCTCCCTGCCTCCCGTTTTCTGAAGCTCAGAAGAAGGCAGTTTTGAACTGGGCCAAGGAGCTTGGCACCCGAAACCTTCCTACACTCGGCGCACTCAAAAAGCTTAACACACGCCTGGAAGATCTGGTGGGCGATCCAACCGAGAAGGTCACTTCTCATTCTGGTAATGTTTTCTATATCAATAGCGTTGCGAAAGCGATCGCGAAGGTTTGTCAGATGCTTCTCTGTGTTGTCAGTATGCTAACATCATTTAAAGGACTATGCAAACCCTCTCACACGACTCGCCATGCAGGACTATCCTGAGGACAGTGGCAAAGGCATATCGCAGGTTTTCAACGGGACGAAAATGCTGCTTGATACGCCATCGCCACCAGCAGTTCGGGTACATGGGAGTATTTATTTCACAGATGAGTTGTTGCAGGATTCAACCGGAGGCTACTTTATTCCGCAGCAGTTCTTTTTGGGTGCTGCAGACCCTTCCATGGACGACACCAAAACCTGCGAGAACTCTGACAAAGTATTATATGCATTGGGTCGAGTTGTCGAATGGACTGATGTGCGTCGTCTCTGCCTCTATATGTACAATCACTGATGCTCAATTGTGTGATAGGCTGGGTTTATTATCAGCAAGGACCAGGAGATTGTCCCCACATCTATCTTCATGCAATCATTCGCAGATATCGAGGCAAATCGTGGCGAACTCGATTGTGGTCTCACAGGTACATTTGACATCAATTTTATTTGCGACTCAATATTCACATATATCAAAGCTTCTTCAGTTAAGTATGGATCGCTTTCACCAAATCCACTACGCGCAAAGTCCAAAGGTCGAATGGTACATACCGTTCCCCTGATCATCTTCATGGATGACGTGTCGGGCAATATTTTGAAACAGTGGAACAAACACCACACCATATATATGTCCAACACCAATTTGCCTCGAGAGATGATTGAAAAAGAGTTTTTTGTGTGATTTGTTGCGTCATCTCCCCATGCTCCGCCCATGGAGTTGATGCGCGCAATGAAAGAATCAATATGGTACGTTCTATCTATTTGTCTGTCACATAGTATCACTCAATATATGCAGTGACGCAGCCAAATCTGGGGTTGTCACGTGGGACTGCAAATATAACGAAGAGGTGATGCTCATCCCTTACAGGCTATTTGTTGCTGGAGACAATCCAATGCAGGCTGAGGAGTGTAGCCACGCAGGGCTCAATTGTAATTACTTTTGCAGGACTTGTGATGTTGGTGGGACCAAGCAACATAAGGAATCTACAGCCGGCTATGAAAGTATCTTCGTGGTAGGTATATTATTGTGGTGCCTTCAATTCAATGACATGTGCTCGCAGGCAGGCAATATCCGGACTCCAGAAGGTACCGCTCAAGAGATTCGACGACAATTCGAGACTGCTTTCAAGTCAGGCGCATCAACGAAACTCCAGAATTCAGTGTCGACGACTGGCATTCGAGATTCTGCTTCAAGTTCGATTCTCAACACTCTAGTTGAGCTTGGCAAAAAGCTTCGAAAACGCACTGCAGGGTCTCAAGCACTGTCTGAAACTGCGATCGAGGCCACGCTTCAGAAAGAGTTTGAAGACCTCATGAAAGGCAGAGGACTTGACGATGTTATCAATCCGCTTTTTGGGATGGAAGGTTCGTTTTTCGTTGATAGTGATGTCACACTCAGTTATTTGCAGGCTTGGATATTCATTTGGACACGCCCACTGAGATCCTTCATACGATACTTCTTGGTGTCGTTAAATACTTCTGGGGGCAAACCATCTTTCTCCTTGAAAAAGCCAAGCTCCTCGGCGTTTTTCAGCATCGGCTTGAGTCCATCGACAAGGACAGACTGAATGCTCCATGTCTCAACGCAGATTACATTTGCCACTACAAAGGTGGTTTAATAGGCAAGCACTTCAAAAGTCTCGCTCAAGTGATGCCTTTCATTATTCACGACCTCGTTCCACCAACTGTCCTTGACGCCTGGACAGTGATAGGAGAACTCGTCGTACTGATATGGCACACCAAAATTGTGGATACAGAAGTATATCTGGTAAGTTTTTACCTCTGGAAGCTTTCACCTTTGACGTTTGTGAGACAGGCAAACCTGTCTCGAAAAATTGAAGATTTCCTTAACATCACATTGCAATGCGCGCCAAGCATTCTGATCAGTAAACCAAAATTCCACTTTCTAGTTCACCTTCCGGCTTTCATTCGTCGTTTTGGCCCTGCAATTGTTTTTTCTACTGAGATACGAGTTGTTTAATCATGTCTTTCATTTATCTTGCATTTACAGTAACCGTCAGGCGCCCAGTAGAGACTCCTGCAAGACTTTTTCTCGGCAAGACATTATGAAGCACATTACCACAGGCAGATACTGGTATAATCCAACGGTCAAGACTTGGGTTCGAGGGGGTGAGATGGTTCTAGGATACTGTGACGAGCATCCGGAACAAGGACGACTCCTCAGGATACCAAACTCTGGTTGCAGCACGCCAATATCTGGTCAGTCCAATGATTCACTGTGTCATTCTATTACCATTACTAATTTACACATAGGATCTGGAAAAATTGAAACTACCCCCACTGCGGCAGGAAAGACTGCACAAAAGGATGCGGTCCCATGGAAAACTACTCATTGTGCCAAGATCCTTCGAACTGATCAGCCTGATGTCACCCATCATCTTGGAAAGTCCATGGTGACACGTCAAGGAGAACACGTGCGCTTGGAAGGCCATGTTATCTTCCGACATCCAGCAGATGGAAAGGTGAGCCTAGTTTTTCTGACTTTCATTGTACCCGCCAACTGACAATGATGCTGCATTCAGCCGCATATTGGTCGTGTTCGGGAGATCCTGGTATCCTCCGATGATCGCCAAACAGCAGAACATATTGCCCTCCAGCTCTTTACATTCGCAGATACCTTGCACCCTTCCCTTCATCTGCCGTGTTTAACTCTTATGGATAACGAAGTCGTTGTGGCCGGCATTGTAAGTTGTATTTTTGTATGCAAACTTAGTGTTTACACCACCGCTCGCAGGATCTCATCTGCATAGTCAACCTCCAGCACAATTGCATCGATTCACGGTGCGCAGACATCTATCAAAAGCCCCTACATCAAGAACGAACTGAAACTTCTCAAACAAAGGCTGTGATGAAGCATGAGTCGACTCCAAAGTTTTTTCTCAATGTATATTCCATTCACAACTACGAACACATCCTACTCATCGTCCCAGATACACTTCGCGAAACCCCAACTAGGGTTGTTAATGTGGCTGAAGCTCGTGCAGTGGCCTTGCATCAACTGCGAGACAAGAGAGCAGTGAAGCAGGCTGATGGAGACGTGTCCCAGCCAGCAGATGATGGCGAAGGCGGTGACACTCAGATCCTGTCAGCACCACCCCCTTCAGCCTTTGATCACGCTCCCACTAAAACGCGGAAGCCTGCACCCAAGGCAAAGGCAAAGGCAAAAGGTCCAAGCACACGAGGAAAAAAGCAGCCGGAGACTCAAAATGCCATAGCTGGCCTTTCTGGCCACACAGTGTCTACTCAGCAGGGTTCAAGGACTTTCAGTGATTCAGCCTTGGCCCAGCAACACCAAGTCCGCTTCGCGCCTCCCCCACAACACCTTTACCACCCTGAACCCCAATCATACCCTCCTCCACCCCAATCATACCCTCCTCCGTCCCAATCATACCCTCCTCCGTCCCAATCATACCCTCCTCCACCCCAATCATACCCTCCTCCACCCCAATCATACTCATACTGTCCATCTCAATCATATGCTCGTCCGACTCATCAACAACACAAGATATGTATAGGCCTGCACCACAGGCCTACATGTCCTTGCCTCACCCGTCTTATCATCAACAGCCCCAGCATACTCAGGAGTATAACCCACCGAGTCAGTACCCCCTCCCACAATTCAGTATGACATATCCTCGAGGACCATGACATCAGCGACGAATTCTGCGGCTCTTGTCCCGCTAGATATCAGTGATCGCCCCTGGTTGTTTGAGACAATGATATTCATACTATTTACTTTAATACTCTTATAAATTATCCCTGCTATTTTTCATCGCCCTCAGCACAATTTACAAACTGTTCATGAAAATTGGTAATTGAAACACCGAGCCAAAACCAAAACCGAAAGCAATCAATAGAGTCTGCATCAGCCGCCACCTCGGTGAACAGCCTGAGCACGCGCCCGTGAAGTTCTCCTGCATTCACTTCTCTCAGGATGATGCTCCAGCGTTTTCCTGTGCGTTCTAGAACAGGTTCCCAATCTGCAGGTAATTCACGGGCCAACACCTCAGGCAGTCTTTTGGCACCACATGATGCTGTGGGGCCTCGAGGCAGGAGTCGTTCACCCTCTGTCCAAACTCCTTCAGCATGCAGATCTTCAAGAAACATCAGTCGTGCACGTTCACCACTAGTCCAGACAATAACAAGGCCGACGAGCGCAGCTTCTCGAAGTCAAGTTGCTGGTAGCACCATTCATACTCAGGTTTCCTCGTGTTCTCATTCACCTGCTGACGAGTTGGACGAGCCTATCAGTGCAGGCATCCGTCGCCGAAGGTCATCTAGTGCTGACCATAGTAACCCATTTCTGCTTATGCCCAGAGTGTCAAAACGACTCAAGGTATATGCTACAAGGGTCGCTGAGGAGAAGGGTGTCTCTGAGAAGTCCCTCCATGATTTTATCGATGTAAGATTTTCTTATCGCTATTACAAATTCTTCCTGACACGTTTTTAGACTGGAGGCATTTTCTACATGCTCATCGATCTTAAAGTTTGCATGTTGCTTAATAGCGTTACGAACAGGGAGACCATACTCAATGACTTGAAAGAGCTACTGGAATCTAAAGATTTCAAGGTATTTGTCGATGTTGTCTTGCGATGTGTGTTGAAGCTGATCATTTGCAATGCAGTCAGCACTTCAGAACCGCTTAACAGCATGCATGCTATCACCCAATCTCACCGCATATGTCACCGACACGCATGAGCACATAATGGTATATTTTATTTTATTTTGACAAACAAGTAGTGGCTGAAAACCACGCCAGGATTTCATCAAGACACACAATGAAGTTTTCAAAATTCCAAAGTCACTATTCGAAGATGTTGAGCTCAGCGCACAGTTCTCGACTGTTGTCAGTGACCTACTTGCCTGCATACGTGGCAATATCAAGACCAAGGTCCGTCGTATATATACTAGAATGCAAAATTGTTCTGAACTCCTTTAGCTGGTTTTATCGATCTCGAAGAACTTGAGTATCATGGATACTGCAAAATCTCTCACTCATAGCTGCATCGAGGTCGACGCATCCCACTGGAACAGATATGCTTTTTTGGTATGCTTCATTCTCTGAATTGTAATCTACATACTATTCTTAATGACGGGACTCTAGCGGCGCTGTTTGCGCATCTTCCTTATTGGCAGGGGCGACTACAAGAATATACCGCTGAAGAAAACTTTACTCTCCATCACTCCTTTCTTCGCTCCACAGGGACCTTCGCATCAAAGTTGGAGAGGCCCTCAACATCGACATGGAACTGGATGACGAAACCCACCGTCCAAGAAAATGCCGATGAAGTCCGCGAGAACCCAGAAGGCACTTTGGATAACGGAGACAATGCAGGAGCTGATACTAATGTACCCAATCACAGTGGCAACGTCGATCTTGATGGAGACGAGGATGAGAATCAGGACAATGGGCAGGATAGTGGGGCAGAGGAAGGAGTCGTTGATACTGAGGGCTCAGGATTCGGAGGTAACGGAAAGTGTCCCAAGTACACCTCCACCAAGTTTTGGAACTTTGTGGATGATTCGCTCGAAGCCGTTCACAACATGGCAAAGGCAGAGGCAAAGGCAGACGTTGAGGAGGGGGGGGATTATGACACCGCATACGAGAATGCCACTCGGAAGTAAGTTTCTCACTGTTTGACTCTTTGTATCATTGCTCATTGTTACATAGCATCCTTGTCGAGTATTTCCAGCAAGACCTTACTGAATTCCCTGGGAGGAGGACCGTTCCGAAGCTACTTTCCACTTACAATCCCCAGTGGCAGACAACGATCCAGACTGAGCTGCTTTGGACCACATGAATATTTTCATTACTCACTCGTGCTCTACTGATACATAAGCATATAATCAGGACCCGCCCATTCTGTCAGCTGCTGGACTTCCTCATGAAGCCTATCCACCATGAGCTCCTTCAGAATGGGCAAGGGAACAACACCATCCGTGTACTCCATCCAATACCCCCCTACCATTCATTTAGACACCATAATGATCATGATTGTACCTAGTCCACCAATAATGCAATTTTTCGTGACCTACTACCACTCGACTGATGGCACAACAATATATATCTTACCGCCGCATCTGCTGATAACTATATCCCAAGCATATGAGAGCCAGCATCTGGCCAATATACTTCACCAGATGTCACAATGACCTACCAAGCCTGTTATCTAGGCAAGGTAACGGACAACATATCTAGGCGAGTACCGAACGACATATCTAAGCAAGGTAATGGACAACATATTTATGCGAGGTACAGACGATATATCTGCATGAGGTATGGGATGACAAATCGTATGGAGGTATGATATGCAGATATTCAAAATAAATAAACATGATAACCATAGCAGCTCCGGACGCTAAGGTACATTCAATATATATATTATGTTTTGAAGATTTTTAATGTGGGCCTGTTATATCCCGCGCCCAATAGAACAAATAGACAAGTATTTAATTGATCAGCAATACATAATGAGAAAACCATGAATGGCATCTCGGACAGGTCCGCCACACCTTACTACATTTGGAGGTCTATTATAGGTTTTCGGAGAGTGACGGTGTAGATGACCGTGCTCCGCACGGTAATTTCTGATTGATATATCTTCTTAATTGCACATAGGAGTTTGAAAATGATATTGTCATAGTTAGTAGCCGTTGTCTTAACGACTTTGTGAAGAAAGTTCAGTATGTTCAGGTGTTTGAATTTTATAGGAATGTTCACTGTCTTAATGACATTGTATTACAAGAAAGCTCAGGTGTTTGAGTTTTAATAGGAATGTTCGCTGTCTTAGCACAATATCTGATAGATCACACATTGTCGCAAGTGGTTCTGCGTCATATAAGTAACCTAATTCTCCTGGTACAAGCCCCGTGCTTACGTTGTATACCAAAACCTTCAAGCCAATCTGTATTTATATCCTCGTATCATGAAGTCAGAATCTCACCTTATGAGATTGATAGCCAGCTGGGTCACTCAATAATTCGTACTTTCAGTCTAACACTCGACAAACTTGCATAACAGTAGAACTACTCTTACTGTCAAGTGATATGTAATACTAGCCTTGTAACAACGTAAATGTAAGAATGCGAAGTTACGATTGGTATAATGAAAACATTGATTTATCAGAGCGAAAGATAGTGGCGCCGTCAGGGTTAACAAAAACAGGAACATTGCGATCTGGTCACCGGAACATGTTCCGACTCGCACAACCAAAAACTGACTTGGATGTCAATGATGAGCTGGAGGAACTTCTTCCAGAGGACGGGGCTCATCAATTGCGTCATGATCCAGCCATGCGTTGAGGATCTCCTCGATCTCCTCGTGAGTGACACCATCACGCGTCTGATCTGCATCAGCATCAAGGAGTCTGTAGCGCCATGCCTGAACCAAATCCCTGACTCCACCAAAGTAAGTGGTCGTGCGATTCATCAGCTCGTTGTCGCGCCGTGGCACGAGCACCAGCCCCGATTTATATGGAGCAGCCGCGGCGCCCATGCCCTCCATGACTTCACCCCACCGGTCTGCCTTCTTCGGGTCTGTTCTACTGCCCTTCGGCCCATCGAATGAGGTAACGAATTCGATAAAAATGTAAAATAGGGACTCGAGGTCATCACTGGCAGTTTGTTCAACCATCATGTTTCCCAAACCCTTGTCTCTTGCAATTGCAGTTATTGCATAGAGAAGGCGAATAGACATGTACGGCACGGTGCCCTTCCAACGATAAGATCAGTCAATGTCATATTAAACGTCGAATCTCGACTCACGGTACCATTCGAACGAACACTAGTGCTGCCTTGCGCGATGATCTGGGCGTGGTCAAAATCGATGAAGAAGCCACGTCCTTCATGGATGATTAAGTTGTTGGGACTAAGGTCTCCGTGTAGGACGTTCCTCCCGATCATTGCCTTGTGCGCTAAACATCGATATAGAGATCAAGCTTAATTCAAACAATTGGAGAGAGACCCACCAACTACGAAGTCTCGAAAAGCACTTATGAGTTCTCGTTTGCTCGAAAATGTCGACAGCGGCTCTCCACAAGGGGTCAAAAGCATGCGTCGGTGATATTTACAGCGAAAGCCGGGACTGAATTTGCCGTGACGATTACGGATGCGCAATGTGGAGTCGGACTCTCCCTCGTACTCGACATCCCAAGCAGCAATGAGAGTAACTACATTAGGAATGCCCCGGACGATCTCAAGAACCTTTTCTTCGTGATCTTTCTTTGCCTCGTCCACCCAGCAATCCTTCAGTGCGTATTCGACTCCATCCTTATCCCGAACGCGATAGCAAATAGTTCCGCGAGAGAAAAGACCCTGGCTTCTCCACAAAATGGAGATGATCAATAATTTCCGCCTCTGCTTGTCCTCTATCCAGCCGATCGCCTGGTCCCCAACTTCGCATTGCATATTCTTGCAAGACTCGTTGCACATGTGCATGGTGGGATCCATGCCATAGACTTTGCTGTTTCCCAGTGACATGGTGTTTAACATGTCGATAAGACGTGTCGGGTTTGCGGTGATTAGGATGGGACGTGTGATAATGAGGCCTGAGCGATCCATGTAATGGGCGCGAAGACGATTTGCTGCCAGGCTGAATAGGACGACGAATCGACGCCAGGGTTGTTCTCGCATCATGAGATAGCCTTTAGTAATTATTCCCTTGAACAGTATTGTGCCATGGCTTGTGCCAAGATCAGACTGCTGGATATTAACACATGTGAGGACATGTGCCCAGCTTTGGGGTTGAACGTCGCTATCAAGAAGGACTAAGCCAGGCCTTTGGTCGTTGGTCGTGTCCGAAATGGGAGCAGGGCAGAACTCCGGTGACCACTCTCGATGCAGGTGTTCGAGATATTCAGGTTCAAATGGGAAGATAGGTGAACGTTCAGAGCAACTCAGATATGAGATGCGCATGGACGTATAGATGGTGTTGAAAAGAAGTGACCATTTTGAGTCTCATGTGTGCACCCGCGGACGTCGTTTTCTCGCCGGACTTGTTGGGTAACATTGTGGGGATCCCCTGCTCTCAAAACTGGTGTTAGGCGCGACTGACGCGGACGAAGAAGCCTCGTCATATGTCTTCAGGACCTCCATTTCGGTGTCATCCTGCACCTGCTTCAGCTTCTTCGCTTTCCGCACCCCCCATGATGTATTCTTCTCAAATTTCCACTTCTGATCGACGAATATAGGCGCTCCAGTCGTGTAGGTAATTTTCTCGATAGTCGATATATCGAGACTAGATTTCGGGATAATTTGACTCATGAGAGATGGAGTGTTGGCGGTGAGATCGAGTTCTTCCCATAGGACGTTACCTTCAAGACCTTTGTCTAAGTGTTTGTCCATGCGTGACGGGCGGTGGGGAGGTGAGGTGAATGCACTTGATGTGGTGAACGTTGGCAAAATGACAGATGTTGAAGTGCTTGTCATGGTGGTGGGAGGATGTAGTGCAGCCGCTCGTCATCAAGGTCTATATGTAGATATTAGTTTTTCGTCATGGTCTGAAAGCGTCATCATACCAGATATCCCAGATAAGAGCCGTATGCCGTTTTGAGCAAACGATATTATGTACACTATATGCGTAAGTTGATTATATTTAGTAAGAGCGAAGTCACGTACATATAAGTAGTGGGAGAGAAAGAAAAGAAAGTAAATTAAGTGTTGACTCGATAAGTAGTGAGTGGGAATCAGACTCAGCATGAAGCTCCGCTAGAATACCCAAATCTATCATTAACATTTTGGAGAATGCCAACGTCATTTGCATCACCATACTTGAAGCTTGAGGTTGGACTGTGAGCAAACGTGCGTCCAATAGGACTAGAGCGGTTCGGTATGACCCATTAGAGGAACTTGAACTTGAACGGGGGTAAATGAACTTACCGCCATGATCAATATGAGATCATATATTTGGGTGGCAGTGCGCGACGCCGATCTGGCGCGCATCAATTGCTGGCGGGATGGCGCGTAATAGTTAGATTCATAGCGTCAAAACCGTTCAACGGTTGCGTTTGGACTCACATTTTGGGTGAATGCAAATCCATGACGACGGACTTGTTGTTTTCATGGAGCAGCAGTGACTACAATAATATTGAGATTGATACATTAAAACTATTATTAAGACTGACTATACTAAGACTAGCGTTGACGAGACGATAGGAAAGAAAGCCTATAAAGTAAGGTTTGGGACATTAAGTAGTGAATGGGAGAATTAGACTCCGCCGGAATTACCCGAAGCGGCTGAGTGGCCATGGTCGGCTGAGTGGTTGAGCGGCTTTCGGCAAGTTCCGTCGGAGTTTCGACTGACTTGGACTTGGACCGTAGCTCGGTACGTAAGTCTTTCGACGTGAGCGCGCAAGTACAGTAGATAATATATCTGGTGACCATTATTTGTGCTTTAGTTGTAGGTGTGTAACGAGACCATCATGTACATTGTAGTAGACTGTAACTCGTAAGGGTTGACGACTACCGCTGCTGTACTCACGAATGCGGAACAGCCCCTGTAGGTTGCACTCAGCACCTTGGCACTTCCAAAGTGGGTGAGTGCAGTAGTTTGAAAGCACCATACTTGCGCCTATTGGTCTCCTCACAAATTTTATTGGGTCAGCTGCTGCCGATTTGATGACTCACGCACGGTAACAAAAGGCTTTTTACCCCTATGTATGTCAGCGTTGGTGCTTTGAGAGGTGAGAACACTCATCCGCATACCGCGATGCGATTACTACGGAATTCATGGGCGATCTGTTCTTCGAGCAGGTGTTCTCTGATCTAGCCGTTGGGCACCAGTCTTGCGGGGGTCGCGTCCATTCTCGAATAATGTGCACTCTACACGCACTAAAAGGGGTGAATTTCAGAGGTCGAATTTGATATTTTGTTGCAGCGTTTGTTTGTGCGAGGACAGCGCATCTTTCTAATTGACGGTTCATCTACTATACACATCTACCAGCACGTAGATATATCTGTAAATAATCTAGCGAGATTACAGCTAAAAGGACGGCGAAACATAAAAAAGCAACTGCCAGCGCGACAGCTGTTACTTGAGCTAGCTGGGAATATGGCTGCAAAGTCCCAACATGAATAAGGGGGCATGGGAAGAACAGCTAAGACTTGCGCTTCGTGAATTGATGGACCGAATGTCATAATAGTCGCTCGATTCGTGTATGCGGCTTCGACGCAGAATCAAGCTTGAAGGCTTCTGTTCAACGTGAGCACTGGGCTTGTACCAGAAGAATTAGGTTACTTACACGACGCGGAATCACTTGCGACGATAAGTGATCCATAAGATATTGCGCTACAATAGCGAACATTCAAACACCTTAATGTACTGAGCTTTCCTTGTGTTTCGGAATACAAGGATTACGACACAATAAGTCTACAAAGTTGTTAAGACAATGGTACTAAACTACTACTAGGCATCAATACAATAACATTTTCAAACTACTATTAATCAATCAGAAAGTAGACTCCACCGGAAATTACCGAAGCGGCCGAGTGATCATATCCGAATTGGCCTAAACCCGGTCTTCTTTTTGGTCGTGTTAGAAATTGTTATAAAAAAATATACAAGGCAGTCTTGTAAAGAGCAGAGACACGCTGAATGAAAAGAGTTCTCTATCAATACAGACCTTGCGTTCACTACAAAACCAATGAACCATTGATATCTTTCTTCAAGTGTGTCCAAAATATATCTCCATCATCGACGCCGGACACAATGATGTCAAAGGAAAGGTCAAAGGTAGGCGTAAGTCGCACAGCAATGTAATCTAATGCATGAATTCAGCTAACAAGTGGAGGGATAGGACGACGAAGACCTTGCTAGAAGCATCTTCCGATTAACACTGGAAGACAGCACACAGGATGGGCACGTTACTGAAGCGATCCAGGTGGACAGCCAATCCACATTAGATGATACCACTAGAGCTGCAAAGGAGCGTTCAGCCGAAATTCAGGATAAAGCATCGGAAGAATACTGCAGGCTTTACCTCCTCGATATTGAGATGCATGCTCGTCTTCGGGGTGTGACCGATACTGTGAATCAACTTCACTCAGTTGACGGGCAACAGGTCGTAACAATGCTTACCGGAGAGTATAATTGGATGAAGAAAGCGCAGGAAGAGTTAAGAGATATGCGAGTGGATGGCGATGTTTGCAATGAGCAATTGCGGGATGCATCACTTCGATCATTGTATGAGATTAGAGAGGCGGTGGGGAGTATCGTGGACGTGTTGAGTCGTAGAACGAAGGAAGACCTGAATAGTGCATCAGCAACCATTGACACAGGTGAGAAATATTGGATACACGGGAATGCATACTGAATCATAAGCAGAACCTTATTTCAAACGAAGATTCCTCAACGCCAACCCCGCCATACTTCTGACTATGCTTATTGCCTTAATCTTGAATGTCTTCGGACATGTCACCAGGCCATGGTGCAACGCAGTTCTCGGGCTTTTGAACCTTCTCCTTGATACTACGCTCGGAAACTCCACTGGTCCAGCCATCCCTTGCAATATTCGTACCGTCCGCAAAAAATTTGACCTAGAACCAATTACTCGGATGTTTGCTACTTGTACAAGATGCTCGTGCACGTACCCGCCCGTGACCACGAAGAACAAATCACTGTACCCGGAACGCTGCACCTATACGAAGCACTGAGGTAGCATGCCGTGTGGTCAGTTGTTGGTGAAATGTACGAAGGGTGAAGGGCGAAAATCATGGGTGCCCGTGCGCCCATACGTTGTTCAAGACTTCAATGCTTTCCTTGCCGGCCTGCTTAGTCGGCCTGGAATAGAAGAAGCCATGGACCGCGGAACGATGATGAACGACAAGTATGACCTGTGGGATATCAAGGATGGCACTGTGATGCAGGAAATATTAGGTCCTGACGGGAAACCGTTCATGGATGGGTTGAAGAGAAGGGATCTAAGGCTAGCGTGGAGTCTTTCAATGGATTGGTTCAACCCTCACGGGAATAAGACCTCTGGAAAGAAGAAATCAGTTGGGTCGATTGCGATGGGGCTACTGAACCTCCCACCCAGTCTACGATATAGACCCGAAAACATGTACTTGGTGGGCGTTATCCCTGGACCTAGAGAACCAGCTCTCGAAGAGATAAATCATTTTCTTCGCCCAGTAATCGACTTCTTCCTGCCATCTTGGAAAGACGGGACATGGTTTACCAGGACACTCGAGCATGCTGAAGGGAGACTTTCGAGGTCCATTATTGCAGTGGCTGTCAATGATCTACCAGCCGCTCGCAAACTCGCAGGACGTGCAGGTCCCACTGCGAATCAAATGTGTGGACTTTGCTGGCAGAAGAAGTCAGACATTGCTAACTTCGACTACGATACATGGAAACGACGTACGTGCGACGAACACAGGGCAGCTGCAGAAGAATGGAGAAACGCGGAAACAAAGTTAGAACGCAATAAGATCTTTGGGCGACACGGAGTGAGGTGGTCTGAACTTTTACGACTACCTTACTGGGATCCAGTGCGGTTTGTTGTCATCGACGGCATGCACAACCTCTTCCTGGGGGTGGTGCAATATCATTTTAGAAACTTGATCACCATAGACAAACAGGCGAGCAAGGCAATGAGAAAGCCAGAATTAAGACCTGTCGATCCAAAGGAATTAGACAAGGGCAGAACAATCTTAGAGTCGAACCCTACCGCGTCCGCCATGACCCGCCTACGGCTACCTGTCCTTGAAGCTCTCGTCCAAGAAGTAGGGATAACGTTGTCTAGCAACGTTCGTAACACTAAAAAGATGCTGGTCGAAGCACTCTTGGTGCGCTGTTCATTTTTACTGGTAAGAAATGATTGACAAGTGAATAGGCCGAACCCACCCACAGGGTCCGAATGAACGATGAAGATCGGATGCAAGTGGATACCGAAGCATTTGTCGCAGAGGAATTGGTGAAAGACTATGCGGCCGACGTAGAAGAAAAAAACGATCAGAAAGGCGTATTTGCCGAAGCCCTGACAGATGAGGAGATTAATAGAATTCAAGCGGAACTAAAGGGCATCAAGCGACCTTCATGGCATCGGGGGCCCCCAGAAAACCTTGGTGATGCAGAGCACGGCAAGCTCAAGGCAGAACAATGGCGATCCGCAATTGAATTTGACTTACCGGTGACCCTAGTAAAACTTTGGGGGGGGAAATATAGTGGGGAAGAACGAAGGCAGAAGTTGGCTCACAGCACTATGCTGCTGGCGATGGCAATACGATGGGGAACGTCGCATGTAACATCGACACACCACGCTCAACAATACAGAAAATACATGAAGGCCTACTTGGAATGCATTCGAGACGTCTTTCCAGGCCATTCTTTCCGTCCCAATCACCACGCATGCCTCCACTTACACGAGTTCCTGTTGAGATATGGGCCCATGCATGGCTGGTGGATGTTCCCCTTTGAAAGGATAATCGGAGGCCTGCAGAAGACTATCACGAATCACAAAATTGGTCAGTATAGAATAGAAATACGAAGAGAACAATTGAACAAGGTTATACAGGGGAAATGGAAAGAACTATGCTAGAGACATTCTGCGCCGCTGCAAGTGCGAAGGCAATGCTTCAAGAGCCTGGGGCACCCTATGTCGTCAACAAAGCAGCTGAGATTCTACAGCGATGCTGCGCTCCTTTCGCAGAGGAGATATTTCGTACAGATACCGGCATCCTACGCACAGCTACAGAATCAATTCCATATATCTCGCATGATGACGCTAATATCATCAAGACCCCTATGTCCGATAACCTCCGACACACTTGGGACAAGGCGGGAACTCACCTCCATGGGAGCGACCGCATCACGGAGTATAAACGGCTGAACATAGAAGGGTTGCAATATTGCAGCCGCAACTATTCCGCTCTGGATAGTTGCGTGTTCTTCAAGCAGAGATCGGAAAAATGTGTGCCTGGTATCATTGAACACATATTTTCTGTAGGGCAAGATCATGATCGAGTTTACTACATGGCAATCCGAGGTTACTTGCCAGTGCCTGCGGGGTACGAAGACCCCTTTCTAGCCTACAGCGATTTTGGCGCACAGATATGGAGTAGCTCATATGATAGCCACCTGGATATCGTCCCTGTGTGCACAAAGGGACTTTGTCATGCTGCGTCGATGCAGTGGGGAACGTCTGAATTGGTACTTAAACCGATGAACAAGGTGAGCTGTCGGCGAATTCATGATTGTTACTGTACTAACTTACTTGGTAGGACTTTGGTAAATTATAAGTCGTTACTTGGTACATACTGTAAACGTAGCCGTATGCGTGATAGCGCGTGATAAACGATAATATGGTATGAAGCAGCGCGTGTCGAATAGGCCTAGAGCGGTCTGGTTAATAGCGACAAAGCCGCCAGGAAAGATTCTCGAGGCGTTGGCCCTGCTCGAGATATGATGCGACTTTGATGCACACCTACGGAAAGGGATTAGTGAAAAGGTCAAACGAGATTTGGTATAATGGAGGTAACTACCTTCCGGGTTTTTGTGGGTGACTCGGTATCGCCCAACAAAAGGCTTTTTACCCCTATATGCATGTGGGGGTTGGCGCTTTGATAAAGCGAAAATCTGAATAAAAAAGACGGCCTTGAACTTGAGGTTGACTATGGACGGAATGGACTCATTAAGAGAAACTTGAACGGGGGTAAATGAACTTACCGCCATGATCAATATGAGATCATATATTTAGGTGCAGTGCGCGACGCCGATCTAGCGCGCATCAATTGCTAGCGGGATGGCGCGTAATAGTTAGATTCATAGCGTCAAAACCGTTCAACGGTTGCGTTTGGACTCACATTTTGGAATGCAAATCCACGACGACGGACTTGTTGTTTTCATGGAGCAGCAGTGACTACGACTACAATAACATTGAGATTCATACTACATTAAAACTATATTAAGACTGACTATACTAAGACTAGCGTTGACGAGACGATAGGAAAGAAAGCCTATAAAGTAAGGTTTGGGACATTAAGTAGTGAATGGGAGAATTAGACTCCGCCGGAATTACCCGAAGCAGCTGAGTGGCCATGGTCGGCTGAGTGGTTGAGCGGCTTTCGGCAAGTTCCGTCGGAGTTTCGACTGACTCGAATTCACTACTTAGCAGTGAATCCCTGATTCTGTACTTTCCTTTCCCCTATCACAGTCGTATAACTAATCTTTTTGGATATATCTGTAGATTTGTAGTACTTGCAGGCTGCGTAGTAGTTTTGTAAATTATTGTACACATGTAGCGGTTCTCAATGAGTGTCGTTCGGTGACAAATTAGAGTTCAAGATGGATAGCCATGTAGACAAAAGAAACTTTATCGAAATCTCCCAACAAGCCTAGTGATATATTGTACTTGCCCCTATTGTCTTCTTATCCATTGGGTCAGCTACTGCCGATTAGATGACTCACGCACGGTACGTTCTTGTTCACCTTGGCCTATTGTTACTTAATTTTTTGTTCGAACTTGTTTTGTTTCATTTAGGTTGTCAGGCAGACGAAGCAGACAGATGCCATACAATTGCGTTACAAGTATATCATGACGCTACCCCTTGTCTGGCCGACCAAATCTTCTACCGCTAATTATGTCTCAACGTGGAGACAA
Organism: Suillus cothurnatus; assembly: GCA_016758765.1. Classification (NCBI taxonomy): domain Eukaryota; kingdom Fungi; phylum Basidiomycota; class Agaricomycetes; order Boletales; family Suillaceae; genus Suillus; species Suillus cothurnatus. Next base: position 53,907 of record JABBWL010000090.1, read on the forward strand.
CGACAACTTTATCCTGGGTGATGATTCAGAGAACAACCCAAATCCCCAAAATCTTGCCACAGCACTCATTGTAATCGGACGGACCGCCCGCAAGTATGTGATCGAACTAGGCGCATATATTAACACTGACTTTGGAGTTGCAATATTTTATAGTTTCATCACTCGCGGGACTCATGCTTCGCAAGGCCCGACTGTGCCAGAACATCGCGCTAATCTAGAGAACAGGCTTAATACTTCATTGACATACAGGCCATACAGGCCATACACCTCTTTCACTCCACACAATCAGGATGAGAGGCATTCCAGCCACTCCCCGCGCCGTGTATCCGATTCTACCCCTCTATTCCCCCAGTCGAATATCGCCTCCCTCCAATCCACCACACCCGCCGGCCCTTCGTATGGGCACACCGAGTCACTGTCCCCTCCTGCTACTGTTCCATTTACGCCCACTGGTCATTCATCCATTCCAATAACCTCCCTAGATACCTCTACTTCACTTGTTCATCCATCCTCTCCGACAACCGCGCAGGTAACCACCCCAGACACTTCACTAAACGATGCTCGTATGGATGATGCTCCCGTAGACGATGAGCCGCCCTGCCATGCCAATTGTGAAATATCTATGGATCAAGATATGCCAACAGCCGCTCTGCTTCCGCTCATGGACCCTGTAACCCATCCCAATCCAACGTCTGATATTCCCACAGGCTCTGGACGACACAAAGCACTTCCCCTGCCATCCATCACAGAAAATTATCTAGGGCAGTTGGTCAATCAGCAATTTGCTCAACTGTCCGACAAGGTAGTTGTGCCTGCCCTCAGGAGCGCAGTCGACGCTATGATACCAACAATTATTGAACGGATAGCAGGTGAAATTAAAAACATCCACTCCACCTGCTCTCATACCATTCCACCGGCTCTTACACGCCCCCGGAAATATCATGGGACATCCGAAGAAGATAGCGAGCCTGATTGCCATGACGATCTAACGCCTTCTCCTCGCAGGAAGCACCCAGGGAAGCGAGGTATCAAGAATCAATTACATGTACGTTTGAAGCGTTTCCAAGTGAATAAGGGTTGATTAATATCAATCCCAGTGCTCATTTCGGAAATATCTGCGGGACAAACGTCTTTTACAATCCAAGACTGGTTCATTACCACAATCACCTTCGTCGCAAGCGGTTCAGGCTTTTACTAATAATAACGAAAATCCACCAAGTTTGGACAACATCGCCATCGACTGGCAAGACTCTTTGAGGTCCTCTCTGTGGAATACGGAGGCAATCAACTTGATGGTGGTAGACTTTCAACAAAAAATTCAGACAGGTAGTTATCCATCGGTCATTTTCAACGACGATACGATGAACCTCGACGACTTGCGCGTGCTCTGCATCGACAAGCTTCGTCGAACTCAACAAACCTATCGAGAGCGTCGCAAGATAGAAGCATTCGCAGATGTTCAAGAAAGGGAGGAAGCTACTCATGAGCAGTCTTGTCGTAGCACTCGAAGGCAACGTCTAGATAGACTTAACACTCGCAAGCACGGGGTAAGTGGTATTGCTATTTCCCTCGTTTTGTGTCTCACGTGCTTGCAGACGCTCGAGAGACGTCGAAAAATTGTTGAACAAAATCGCCACCGCAATCCTCAAAACTGGGACACGATCAAGCGCATCATTGACCGGTTGGATGTTGATGGCATGAGCGGAGATGAAACAGATACTGCCATAGGTGTGAAACCGAAGATCGTGAGGCGTGTGGCTCTCCCGTGGATCAGCCCAGCAATCACTAATCTACTTCACGCGGTTGAGTCGTACGCGCCCGCAACGTATGAAGAAAACATGTCAATTCCAGTTGGTAATACTTCGCTCCCCCGCTACCTGGAGGCGAGACGCACCTCCCAAAATTCTATCGCAATCGCACGGCTCCCTCGTAATTGGTATAACGACGCTTGGTACAAAGTCAATGCAAGCGGTATTCGGGCACTTCTTGACGTTCGCAAGGACTTCGAAGTACCGTGCTTGGTTCGTAACTGCATCTTTGGATCTAAGGTTTACTGACCATTCGGTTAGGATGTTTATCATTCTGTGAATGACGTCCGCCGATGAAACCCACAGATTTACTTTATCTGACTCAGTAAATACTTGTATCGAGTGAGGTTGCTGTACAATTGCAGTTTTTATGTGCTTCGTTCGAATCATGACGTTCTCGCCATCTGCACGTGCCAAGGAACCTTTTTCTACATCGGTTGGTCAAATCTACTCAGTAAATAGTAGATCGAAAGTGTAAAAGATGTATTATCGAAATTAAAGTCTCCTCACCGGGACACTCTTCCGGTTCGAGCGACGAGGAACCGGGGGAGTTAAGATACTATCTGGACTCAATGACGAGGCACGAGCAACCGAAGGGGGCTCATTGGCAGCCTCATGTGATATCCATTTCGCCAGAATCTTCGCGATCTCCTCATGATTAATGCTACTCTCGCTACTTTCTTCAGATGCCTGGAGAAACTTGAGGCGCCACTCTTGAACGAGATACTTGAGGTCGCCAAAATAAGCCGTTGTACGATCCATCAACTCGTTATGCTTTACAACGAGCAACAGCCCCGACTTGTAGGTAACAGCCCTGGGGCCTAAGTCCTCCAGTAGACCAGCCCATTGTTCCGTCTTCGGGTATATAATCTTGCCATGCGGCCCATCATATGTAGTCACAAATTCGACAAAGATGTAGAAGAGAGACTCGAGATCATCGCTGGCGGTCTGTCCCTTCATGACCATATCCTTCTCTGTCAGATTAGAGTGGAGATAACGGAGAAGACGGATAGACATGTACGGCAAGGTGCCCTTCAAACATTGGGATCAGCAACCTCTACTAAGTTAAATTTCGAACTTGAACTCACGGTACCCCGTGCCCGATCACCATCATTGCATTGCGCGATAATTTGGGCGTGGTCAAAATCAATGAAGAAGCCGCGTCCTTCATGGATAATTAAGTTGTTGGGACTAAGGTCTCCGTGGAGGACTTTCTTCTCGAACATCGCTTTCAGCGCTAAAAATAATTGTAAGTATCAATCTTCAAATTCAAACATTAGAGGAAGGAACCCACCAACTATGAAGTCTCGAAAAGCACTTATGAGTTCTCGTTTGCTCGAAAATGTCGACAGCGGCTCTCCACAAGGGGTCAAAAGCATGCGTCGGTGATATTTACAGCGAAAGCCGGGACTGAATTTGCCGTGACGATTACGGATGCGCAATGTGGAGTCGGACTCTCCCTCGTACTCGACATCCCAAGCAGCAATGAGAGTAACTACATTAGGAATGCCCCGGACGATCTCAAGAACCTTTCTTCGTGATCTTTCTTTGCCTCGTCCACCCAGCAATCCTTCAGTGCGTATTCGACTCTATCCTTATCCCGAACGCGATAGCAAATAGTTCCGCGAGAGAAAAGACCCTGGCTTCTCCACAAAATGGAGATGATCAATAATTTCCGCCTCTGCTTGTCCTCTATCCAGCCGATCGCCTGGTCCCCAACTTCGCATTGCGTATCCTTGCAAGACTCGTTGCACATGTGCATGGTGGGATCCATGCCATAGACCTTGCTGTTTCCCAGTGACATGGTGTTTAACATGTCGACAAGACGTGTCGGGTTTGCGGTGATTAGGATGGGACGTGTGATAATGAGGCCTGAGCGATCCATGTAATGGGCGCGAAGACGGTTTGCTGCCAGGCTGAATAGGACGACGAATCGACGCCAGGGTTGTTCACGCATCATGAGATAGCCTTTAGTGATCACACCGTTGAACAACGGTATGCCATGGTCTGCGCCAAGATCAGATTCAGTGATCTCGACGCATGTAAGGATGTGTCCCCAGCCTTTCGGTTGAACGTCGCGATCGAGAAGGACTATATCAGGTTTCTGGATATTGGTTACATCCGGAATGGGAACATTGCAAAACTGCGGTGACCATTGCCGATGCGGGCGTTTGTGATCTGCAGGCTCGAAAGGGTAGGTGGGTGAGCGATTAGGGAACGTAGCCTTATACGCCATGCGCATGGCCAACAAAATGGTATTGAAGAGACGCGCCCATTTTTGCTCTGGCGTCCGCTTCGGGGTCGGCTTTCTGTTTGGATTATCAGGGTTATATCCCTGGGAGCCCCAGCTCTGATCACTGGTGTCAGCCGCGGCTGATGCGGAGGAACCTTCACTGGTGTAAGGCGTGGTTGACGCAGAGGAACCTTCACTGGTGTCAGACGCAGCTGATATGGAGGAACCATCACAATCCGCCTCCAACTCCTCCGCATCTGAATCAGTATCGTCTTGTGCGTGCGTCTGTTTCTGTTTCTGCTTGTTCCGATGTTTATCGAGGTGCCACTTGCGATCGGCCAATATCGGCACTCCAGTCGCGTAAGTAATTTCTTCAATCACTGATCTACGGATACTCGATTTTGGAATAATGAAATCCATGAGAGAAGAAGTGGTGGAGGGGAGATCAGATTCTTCCCAAAGGACGTTACCTAGAAGATCATTACTCAAGAGTTTGTCCATGCGTGGCTGAAGCCGACGTATAGGAAATGCGCTAGACGAGCTGACAGTTGGCAAGATCCCAGATGTGGAGGTGCTCGTCATGGTAAGATGGCAGATATCGCACAAGAGGCTCTTGTCCACTTTGACGTTTTTATTATATCGAGAAAGAAGGGAAGAGAAAAAGGGAGCGAGATTTGAAACGATAAGTAGTGTATCGGACCGAGTGACTGATGTTCCAGAACTCACTAGGCACTCAGCGCTAACCGCAAGCAAATACAAGAACAAATATTGCATCAGGTGCGGCAGAATCCGTTAGTTCCAAGTTTTTGCTTGGACAACATATTATGTTTAAAGTGGACGACTAGGAAAACGTAGTTAGTTATGTACACCCTGTGATACAATTAAAAATGACCAAAAAATTCTCAGCAAAAACCTTCAGGGATAGGGATAGGCAAAGTACTTTAACCTTCTGGATAGATAAGTCTTAGGACATGACGGCATTAGAGTACGGAAACTTGCCTGTTGTATCCAATACAAAAAATAATATCGAGTAAATCATTATGAAACGGGGTCGCGAGCGATGTGACAGTGAGTGCTGGGAGGAGTCCCGGTATGTGCAGCTGCGCGGGGGTATTCGACTCAATCTGAATGAAACATTAGCTTTAATGCATTAAACGAAACGACTACACAACGGCGTACACGGGGTGGTGCGCTAGACTTTGGTCACTTTCAAGACTTCCGAGTAACTTTCAAACTTGGAGATGAGAACCGCTACATGTGTACAATAATTTACAAAACTACTACGCAGCCTGCAAGTACTACAAATCTACAGATATATCCAAAAAGATTAGTTATACGACTGTGATAGGGGAAAGGAAAGTACAGAATCAGGGATTCACTGCTAAGTAGTGAATTCGAGTCAGTCGAAACTCCGACGGAACTTGCCGAAAGCCGCTCAACCACTCAGCCGACCATGGCCACTCAGCCGCTTCGGGTAATTCCGGCGGAGTCTAATTCTCCCATTCACTACTTAATGTCCCAAACCTTACTTTATAGGCTTTCTTTCCTATCGTCTCGTCAACGCTAGTCTTAGTATAGTCAGTCTTAATATAGTTTTAATGTAGTATGAATCTCAATGTTATTGTAGTCGTAGTCACTGCTGCTCCATGAAAACAACAAGTCCGTCGTCGTGGATTTGCATTCCAAAATGTGAGTCCAAACGCAACCGTTGAACGGTTTTGACGCTATGAATCTAACTATTACGCGCCATCCCGCTAGCAATTGATGCGCGCTAGATCGGCGTCGCGCACTGCACCTAAATATATGATCTCATATTGATCATGGCGGTAAGTTCATTTACCCCCGTTCAAGTTTCTCTTAATGAGTCCATTCCGTCCATAGTCAACCTCAAGTTCAAGGCCGTCTTTTTTATTCAGATTTTCGCTTTATCAAAGCGCCAACCCCCACATGCATATAGGGGTAAAAAGCCTTTTGTTGGGCGATACCGAGTCACCCACAAAAACCCGGAAGGTAGTTACCTCCATTATACCAAATCTCGTTTGACCTTTTCACTAATCCCTTTCCGTAGGTGTGCATCAAAGTCGCATCATATCTCGAGCAGGGCCAACGCCTCGAGAATCTTTCCTGGCGGCTTTGTCGCTATTGATTGACGCCGAGCCCACTCAGCTGCCTCATTGTAGTACAATTATCGGAAGACCTTATAAAATGTAAGTATTTACGTGTACTGAATCCAATGATTTCTCAACAATCTCAACATCCAATTGTTAACAAGGTATGATTCTACGACCGTACGCAGCCCTCTTTGAACTCAGCGCTAGGCCTGACTTGGTGGGGTAGAACCTTCGGCAGAGAAGGTATAGGATGAAGATAAATTTGCAGGGAATGAACCCGGGGGGGATTTGACCCTGAATTAAATGTATTCGCTTTTGACTTACGAATGTGACGTTCTCGTCGAGCATATCGCACCCCATCTATTTATCGTGTGCGTGTTGTCATTGCCACCATTTACCTTTGCTTTGGACCTGGATTTCCATTTAGCTTGAGACTTGAATATCAATGTTAGTATACTTTGCTCTAGACTTGGATTTTGAATTTGAGAATCCGCATAACTTCCTAGATCTACCCCTACAATTAACATCGTCTCCCATCCTCGCTAACTATACGAAATGGTTGAAGGCGCAACGTATGTGGTCCGTACATCTTAATCTTCTCTCTCCTTGCGAATCAAGTTTGACATCTTTCGCTCAGGGAATGCCGAAACATGAAGAGAAATCAGTCTGGAGTATGGATGTCGATCCGGACGTCGTAACCGTTCGTGCAGTTTGACTAAACTACCCCCTACTTTTTACCATTTAATTTCGCTATAGGAAATACCTCTCAGGCCAGAGGAAAGATCAGACGGATATATGGACGCTGGTGGGGACGTCATGATGGTATTCTCACCTCTACTCGTGTGGCTTAGTTTAATCTCAAACATCACAGGAAATACTCAATTCGGAGGAATCAGACGCACGTATGGACATTGATGGGGACGTCGTAATGGTATCCTCACTCCCTCTACTTTGCGATTCAGTTTAATATCAACCGCTACAGGAAATACTTGAGCCGGAGGACGAATCGGACTCGTCTATGGACGTTGATGTGGACGTCACCACGGTTAGCCCATCTTACTCTATTCTACTCCCTTCGATTCACTACTGTTTTTATTTTTGACAGGAGGACATGTTTGTTGAATAGGCGGTGTAAAGCGTCCTCGACTAAGGCAATCAAATGAAACCGTGAGTCTTACATATGATATAGCCAAGCAGAACTGACGTATAATTGCACAATAGTCCATATTGTAGTCAGTTTCCCGCTCTATGCTTGTCCCGACGTCCCGACTCGTCTATACGAATATCGCATACCACACCCCACTCTAATATTTGCCAGTTAGTTCCCGCTTCTGATATTCACCCCACTCATCGCTTGAATCTCAAATTTTGTTCTCCCATGTCAATCTTCCATACCAATGTGTAATGCAACTCCATCCCTCGTATTGCGTTGAGAAGATGTTACAGTAAGTACTTGCGTGTGCTAAATCAGACAAAGCTCTCAACGATTCTAACATTTAATGGTTGACTAGTCATGTTTCTACGACCGTGGGTGTGACCCTTTCTGAACCCAGCGGGAGTCGAGCTATAGGATGAAGTTGAAGTTGCAGGAAATGAACTGGAGGGAGCGTTGATTCGCTTAATGGTGCTGGGCCGGGCATTTTGGGAACCTTCTCAGGAACGTTTGCGTTCGACAGCTCGTTGACGGATGAGGTCAGTTGAAGCGTTCGGGTGCTTCGGGAGATTTAAGCGGCCTGCTAGACCGGATTTTTTTTTTCTTTTTGATTCCAATTTATGTCCCTTGCTGAGTCGAACTCTATGTAGGACAGTACTTTCTAATCTAAGGATCCCACTACGGTCACAACTATTGGATTGGGGAGCGGTCCCCTGTTAAATTGAGTGAACCTCTCAGAGGGCCACTCGTACATACTCAAATCGGACAATGCCCCACTAAGTGGGGCACCTAGCGGGGCACTCATATGACTCATGCACATTTTTAAGATCGTTGTCAGAATCTCACTTTAGACATATGCATGCACATATTCGTAATTTTTCCTCTCTTTGTCCACCAATCATAGCCGCACTCTGTCCCCTCAACCGATTTAAAACAGAGTTTCAATTTAATACATATTTGATCATGTAACATATCTACCATTTATATATGAATCTTGTCGTCCAAATAAACCTGTCATTTTCATGATCTGATTATGGATCTAACAATAAGGCAGATGTGCGCCAACAATTTCAGCAATTTTGTCCACACATATTCCCCATTTGTCTATGAATCTGAGGTCAAAACTAATTGCGGACCTTTTCTGGCTTTGATCATGGATTTTGAGGTAGATTATATCATATTTTATATTAAGAATTTATCCTTCAATTTGAATGGAATTTGCTACAGACTCTTATTTTGCCGCGTCTCAGGTGTTATATCTGGGTCAGAGGATTACTCGATTAGGACATGGAATACTTCAAACTGGAAGCAGATCGCTGTGTTTCATGGGCACACCAGTGGTGTTTATGGTATTGCAATATCTCCGAATGGCCGCATCCTCGCAGGCGCATCGTACGACAAGACAGCTCGATTATGGAACCTCGACAACAACCAGCCCATCAATTTGCCGCTCAACCATTCACATCTAGTAACCGTGGTGTCGTTTTCGGCAGATGGAAAGCTACTAGCCACAGGCTGTGACGACCTCAATGCATACACTTGGGATGTTTCTGCGATATTAAAACAAGCTGGCCTTGACCATCTTCTTTTGGACAAGGCCGACGAGTCACTACTGGTCGTACGTGAAACATTCATTCATCAACAGTTATTTAAGCTTATCCATTCTAGACTGATGCTACACGACGCCCTGCCCGACGCCAGCCAATCAAGGTCTCCCCTAGGGTACCCCGAGGATTTTTCGACGACATACCTGATCGTGCTCACGTGCGTCGTTCATCATTTCTCATCCAGTCCTGTTCTCATTGTCCCACTATTCTCAGTCTTCTGTATCACACCCTCAATCATCACCATCGCATAGAGGCAACCTTCGTAGTCGTTTCTTATCTTTATTCCGCCCATCACATTACGATGCCCACCATACGCCATCCCGACCCCGTCCTTTCCATTGGATTCGAAATCGTCTCTTTGCCAGATCAGGCGGTTCAGATATCGAGCTCCACGAGTGTTCCTCAGCAGCAGTAGCCAGTGTCCCATATGCCAGGGGCAAACGTGTACGTTCCTATTGTTCTCCTCAAATACTAAACTCCTGATATCGTTTTCTGTCTCAAACGCTATCTCGTATCACATAGAGAAATGCTTCAGCAAGAGAGAAACGGCGAATCCTGAAACTTCCTACTGCGGCAAACTTACCCCCTCCCAATAACACTGTCACGCAGCAACCCAGCAGTGCAACTCAATCCCAGTCATCTTCGCAACCCCATGCTTCAGTCTCCAGTTCCACCGCACCCCCCGTTGTTCCTCATTCAACTTCGAACACCAATCCTCATGCAACGATTAAACACGCTGGTCGCTGGACTCGTTTCTGGCTTTTTATCTGTTGCGCTTCTCCAGAGTATACCGACGGTCATCATTAAATTATTTACGACGATCACCCTCATCTCACGATATTATCTAATACCTTGAATGTATACAATAGAGGTCTGACGTCGTTCATTGCATACTTCATATGCAAGTACCAGGAGTCATGCGGAACCTACCGTTTCGTCTTCACACACGGTAGATGTTGATTACACTTTTGCGTACATATGGAATAGCACAGTTGTATTTTAATCACACATTCACGGGAGGCGGTATAGACACCATCACCCCACATTATGTCTTAAAAGTTTGGAAAACGTGCACCTATCCCTATGCTGTTTTATAAGACTCGACAACCATGAAGGTTGGTCCTTCGTGTACATGTTTGTTAGCATCTATTACATTTGCAACGGCGGTATTGGAAGCCGCAGGTCATCGTTTGGTACCCGACGAACGCAAAAGCACCTGTAGCACAGTGTGTGAGTCGATTAGCTCACGTCAATATTCAAAGATTTGCCCATAAGTAACGGGTTGTAGTCCCAGTCCCATGCATGCATGTCTACGTACTGATCCAACAAGAAACCATAATCCACGTTGTGTACTTCCGCGAGATTGTGCAGCACGAGTTCCTTCAATTCCTCGTCATACTCTACCTTGCCGGTATTGATGAGCGCTCCCAAGCGTTCTGCATCGTTTGTCAAATAATAGCTCGCAATCAGCACTGTAGACGGTGTTCTAGATCCAACTCCGTGAGAAGGGTAGATGATAGTCTGAATGGGAAGGTCCGCGGACAACCGCCCTCCTATGATATCGAAAAGTTCGGTCCACCATGCCGATCGAAATCGCATACCAACCTTGATTGAAGGACCATACTGCAGTTTACGCAATGCATTTTTCTGTATCACGTTTAAACCAGCATCTCCGGGTTCAATCATCCGCAGGCACGGGAGAGGGATGATCGATATAACGTGTGAATACTGTGACGTGCGCGGGCTAGATTCGTCCCTCACAGAAACATTCATCGCGGTGTCTCCACTCCGAGAGATGCTCATGACCTGCTTATTAGTCAGTAAGCACTTGAGAACCACCTCTAGGTACGGTCATAGGTAAGACTATGCTTGAGTCTCAAGACAGGAGTGCGCTTACTTGAAACACTTCCATTCTATGTCTCCAAACGTCTGCAACTCGATACTGACGAATCCCAGCGAATCCAGAACTGCTTCACTTAGAGCCCGGTCATATGAGTATGAGCCCGTGCTGTCGTTGTATGTCTCATACCAATTGAAAATGTTGGTTTAAAGATGCGTGCGCAGAATTTGGAGGCTAGTGCTGGGATACTTGAGTGACATGAATGAGCGAAGCGAGTATCCATCATGCTTCTTCATGTTGTCCCAGCCCGAATTAACATTGTGCTCCAAACCTTTGATGAGGTCCTAGCAAACGGCCGAACGACATCCTGGAAAATATTCTCAACGCCTGTGGCGATATACTGAGCATTTACACCCATTTTCTCAGCACGAAAGTCAGGAGGGTACGATGCTTGATGACGTTGATTGTTGAAGTAGCGTGTAGACAGATACCTGAGATCATGGAAACTAACAACCTGCCAGAGTAACGCTCCCCCCACCCGAGCACCGGGAGAACTGGCTATGTAGAAGACACCGCGCAAAAAACTATCGGAAAAGTCTAGATATCAATGATTTGAAGCAGTCATCTCTGACCGCGAATGTAGACCCTGACCTTTTCAAGCTCCCCCGATCTCATTAACCAACACTGACAAATGAGGTGATCGTATTGACTAATGAGATTGTGGGAGCTGCCAGTGCCAACTTCCAGCTCGACTTCCACGTGGAGCACCTTGAAGCAGGGAGACCCAGACTCACTGCGAACAATGGAAGGTTACTAGTAGAGGGACAGTATCTTTCCAGTGTTCGCGCAGTCACTAGCACCAGCACTTTTATCCTGCAATCCGATATCAGCAAGTTCTGTGACAAGAAGAGAAGATTTACCAGCGATGATGCAGAACTGGCGCTCGAGTGCGATAGACACCATACTAAATAAACAATGGGTGAACTGAACTTTCACAATGGCATCGAGGTACGTGCAATGCCGAGTGCATGACATCCAATGGGTTCGGATCGAAGGGAGGGACCTGCTATTGCGATGTATGACGTGTTGAACATCCGGCAACAGAATGCACATTGCACTTAGTATCAACCCATACAAGGTCAGTGAACTCATCCATGCTACGAGTAAACATCCATACGTCGGTGTCTTGATCATAAACCCAGCGAACACCCCCCTGCATCCTGGGGGTGTCTCGAGTTCCGCGACGATCAGCACAGTAAAAGAGTTTTTCGTCGACATGAAATACTCGTAGGTGCAGATCATCCGTTAGGACACAGTAGATCGTATTAATATCTGTGCTGCAACGGAATCTCCCACACTGGTAGTGCGATGAACTTCGTCCGAAATCCAATGAGTGCCTCTGAGGTGACGGCAACGGTGACAAGCTGCTCATCGATGGCGCAGCTATAACTGCCAGCGCATAGGCGATATAAACCTGATGGGATGTGAGTTGCTCAGAGCAAAGTAAGGTGAGAGGATGGAGGAGGAATGGTGGGTCGGTGTCTCAAGGGACTCACCTTTAAGTAGTTCGCAGCTTCACCCATCCGCTAAATCAGATGGATTCAAAATCAAATTGTTGTAGGGCGGTATATACCACTTGAACGATTGGTTTCGACAGGTGACGGATACGTTTGAGAAGGCGCTGGCTGGTGGAGGCAGATATGCCATATGAGGCGCAATATATCATTAGGCGGTTACAGCGGGGATCAAAATTGTGACTGATGGAATACGAATCATGGTCACACATGAGGCTTTGGCGCTTCAGCTGCACAGCCTATAATACATGTGTGAAGTAAACATGAGGATGTCACATATAAAACGTACCATCTCAAGCTTCCAGTGTACTCGACTCTGACTTGACCTAAACGCCCATTGTGACCTTTTGTCAAAACATATCATAGTAAGTGATGAATTTGGACTTTGTTCAATGAAAGCTGAGACAACGTAGTCGAAACTGAGGATAATGTCTTCACCCATTGCTGACACGGAGAATGGATCAGAGATAAAGCCCTGTCAGAAATTTGAAGGACACGCCGATTATCTTGAGGCCGCCATACATTCGGGCGGACAACGGATGATGACTTGTTCATGGGATGGCTCGCTGCGGGTATGGAACTTGAAGAGTGGGAAACAGATAGGAGAGGACTGGCGGGACGGGAATAGCGGAGTGTGGACGATAGCGTTGTCTCCGGACGGGAAGAAAGTGGTTAGCGGAAGTGAAGATGGTTTAGTGAGGGTGTGGGACATGGACACTTGCAAAGTGATTGCGAAATGGACGGGTCACACAAGAACTGTGAGTTCTGTCTGCTGGAGTCGAGATGGTCAGCAAGTGGTGAGCGGATCTGAAGATGGAACTGTCAGGGAGTGGGACGTGGAGAAGGGAGAGACAGTCCTCGGTCCAATCGAGACTGGGCACGAACAAGTGTTCGCAGTCGTCTACTCACCAGACATGACCATGTTTGCAACCGGTGGACGTTACGGGCCGAATTTTGACTTGGAGTCCAAAATCGAGATCTGGGATTTGAAAACAGGCAAACTTGTCGCCACTCTCAAAGGACATAAATATGGAGTGGCGTGCCTGGCTTGGACCTCAGATGGAAAAACGCTTATATCTGGGTCAGACGATCACTCGATTAGGACATGGAATACTTCAAACTGGAAGCAGATCGCTGTGTTCAATGGGCACACCAGCCTTGTCTATGATATTGCAATATCTCCGAATGGCCGCATCCTCGCAAGCGCATCACTCGACAACACAGCTCGATTATGGAACCTCGACAACAACCAACCCATCAATTCGCCCCTCAACCATACACGTCGAGTAACCGTCGTGTCGTTTTCAGCAGATGGAAAGCTACTAGCCACAGGCTGCGACGACTTCAATGCGTACACTTGGGATGTTTCTGCGATATTAAAACAAGCTGGCCTTGACGATCTTCTTTTGGACAAGCCCAACGAGTCACTACTGGTCGTACGTGAAACATTCATTCATCAACAGTCATTTAAGCTTATCCATTCTAGACTGATGCTACACGACATCCTGTCCGACGCCAGCCAATAAAGGTCTCCCCTAGGGTACCCAGAGGATTTTTCGACGACATACCTGATCGTGTTAACGTACGTCGTCAATTATCTCTCATCCAGTCATGTTCTCATTGTCCCACTATTCTCAGTCTTCTGTACCACACTCTCAATCATCACCATCGCATAGAAGCACCCTTCGTAGTCGGTTTTTATCTTTATTCCGCCCCATACACCACGATACTCACCATACGCCATCCCGACCCCGTCCTTTCCATTGGATTCAAAATCGTCTCTTTGACAGATCAGGCGGTTCAGATACCGAGCTGCACGAGTCTTCCTCAGCAGCAGTAGCCAATGTCCCATATGCCAGGGGCAAACGTGTACGTTCCTATCTTTCTCCTCAAATACTAAACTCCTGATATTTTTTCCTCTCTCAAACGCTATCTCGCATCATGTAGAGAAATGCTTCAGCAAGAGAGAAACGGCAAATCCTGAAAATTCCTACTGCGGCAAACTCACCCCCTCCCAATAACACTGTCACGCAGCAATCCAGCAGTGCAGCTCAAACCCAGTCATCTTCGCAACCCCATGCTTCAGTCTCCAACTCCACCGCACCCCCCGTTGTTCCTCATTCAACTTCGAACACCAATCCTCATGCAACGATTAAACATGCTGGTCGCTGGACTCGTTTCTGGCTTTTTATTTGTTGTACTTCTCCTGAGTATACCGATGCTCATCATTAAATTATTTACGACGATCACACTCATCTCACGATATTATCTAATACCTTGAATGTATACAATAGAGGCCTGGTGTCGGATCGAAGGGAGGGACCTACTATTGTGATGTATGACGTGTTGAACATCCGGAAACAGAATGCACATTGTCCTTAGTATAAACCTATACAATGTCGGTGAACACATACATGCTATGGGTAAATATCCATACCTCGGCGTCTTGATCCAGAACCCAGCGAACACGTTCCTGCATCGTCTCGAGCTCCGCGACGATCAACACAGCAAAAGAGTTTTTCATCGACATGAAATGCTCGTAGGTGCAGATACATCCGTTAGGAAACAGTAGACCGTTTTAATCTCTGTGGCGTAACGGAATCTCCGACACTGGTAGTGCGATGAACTTTGTCCGAAATTCGATGAGTGCCTCTGAGGTGACAGTGACGAGCTGCTCATCGATGGCGCAGCTATGTCTGCTAGCGTATAGGAGATATAAACCTGATAGGATGTGTGTTGCTCAAAGCGAAGTAAGGTGAGAGGATGGAGGAGGAATGGTGGGTCGGTGTCTCGAGGGACTCACCTTTAAGTAGTTCACATGGTTTAAAGGACGATCCCACCGTAATAGTAGATCTTATTATTGAATATAAGAGAGTCGTCCGTCGTGTTTGGCTTCGCTCAATTTGTATTGGTCGCCAGGAAGCTGACTGTAGTGACTATGGAATTGCCATTCAAAGGTTTGCTTTACTTACAAGTGTACAATAATCCTTGGAATCACTCGCATGTATGCTTAGGACAACGGTTTGTCCAAGGGTTTGAACATTCGTGACCGGCTGATTCAGAGTTCTTTGACAGTTTTGGAGACTGTTTATTATTGAGCTGTTGAATTGTCATTTCAAAGTACTGATTACTCACAAGAACGCGAGGATCCTGCGCAGAAGTTCCAAATTTTGCAGAATGGGGTACTGGTTTTAGTGCCACACTCTGCAGCTGGTCACGGAACGCCACGTTCGAAAAGGTGGTCGATAAGTACAATGCATCATCGATGTGATCGCTGTAGACCCTGCAAATTTGCTTATGCCATATGCTAGTTAATCTACACGGATAAATAACGAACAAGTTCGAGACTCACCACTTGTGTTGGATTTCGCCCGCCTCAATGAAATGATTCTTGGTCCGATTTCCCTGATGAGTTCACATTTTTCTTACTGGACTGAAAGTAGGGAACCATTTCACGAGGGATTTGCTGGAAGGCCCATACAAAAAAAATGGTATTTTTCCTCAATGGTCTTGTGGTACAATCATGGCGAGACAAGAGAAATAGTTGGAACGATGGTCAACGACAGCAAAATCAGGCACGTACAAACGAAGAAGGAAAGTAGATCATTGCACGAACACGAGTATATCCCAAAATCAGGTCTCCGATGGTGCTCCTGTGATACAGCGACCGGTGACCGGGAGGGATCTGAGAGATTCGAGATGCCCGTTGACCTCCTGCCACGAGTATAATTCAGGATATACTGAGTATAGAACCCTATTGACGTAAGGGAGCATGGAGAAGATGATGCGAGCAACAGCTTCACCATCCGCTAAATCAGATGGTCTCAAAATCAATTGTCGTAAGGCGGTATGTTGAAATGACTCTGTGTCAGGATCGATATCGATGTTCACAGTGTCCATTGATATCTGCAGCCACTGCAAGTGGGGACATTGACGGAGCGCTGCAAATATCCCGCGGAATGTAACAGGCGTTATCTCCCGGTCCACTAATTCCAGCCAAACTATGTGTGGCCACCCTGACATGGCTTCGAAAAGAAGGTCGTTGTTGATGATAATGGAATGATGAAGACTCAGGCGCAAGACTCGGAGCTGCGTGAAACAAAGGAGATGTGAAACTGTTGTCAAAGAGTTGGCTGAGGGCTCGTGAACCTCTGGACCCGAACAGACCACGACAATGGTTTCGAGGGTGTGGCATGCTTTGCACAGAGATAGTGCACGAAAAAGCTGCTCAGCCTCCATCCACGACAATGCACTGACATCCATGCAAAACTCTTTTAGTGAAGGGAATTCTGAGTGTTGCAGGACTGTTGTAAGATATACGGCTGTGTCTGAGTGGAAAAAAAGAAACACGAGGTTGACGAAAGGTGTGAAATTGAAATTGTGATTTTTACTGAGATCCAACTTGGGGGACATAACCTTTTCTTTCTCCCTGCCAATTGCGACTTTGACAAGGGTACGGAGGGTGGACAGGTGCTCCCATGCAGCCAAGTCGAGGGGTGGACAAGTCAGGGTTACAAGTCGCTTGCATGAACGGACACCGTCGGACACTAAGGACAGCTTATCCGCTATGCCTTCACCAAAGGACCTTACGGTCAAGTGCTCCAAAGAAGCGCAACGAGTCACCATTGATATGAAATCCGGTTGAATGGACTCTTGGTAACAATTACGCAGCATGGGAGACAGGAAAAGATGCGAGTAGTGAACTGGATATTTAAGCATGAAGGATATCGATGTCAGTCTAGGGAACAAGCACGTCTCGCTGGGGAAGACTGAGAGCAGGTGAAAATGGGTGTCAGATGTTATTTCTATTGAGCGAACACGGGTGGAATGACGCAAAAATTGATGGGTCTCAGGCTCAGATAATGGTTCGAGGCCTTGAGAGGACCAGTGGTAGCAAACAGGCTGCGTTGACAAACTCGATGAATCTATGGATGAAAATGACACGACCACTTCACGCTGACCTTTTGATATACTATTGGATGCAGCCTCGTTACACAGCCAAATAGTTGATCCAGGTTCACAATGTCAGCCCAAAGCTCATTCATTGCAAACTCGTGAAAGGCTTTGCATGTTCTTGCAAGCGCTGCAAAGCATCCCGAACGTGTTCCACGAAGTCCAGGGGTTTGGATATATCCAGAGGTTTGGAGGAAACCAAATATCTCTAGAAGAACATCGGGTACAAGTAGAGCTCGATGCATCATCGGCGATCGCTGCAGACCTCACTTGCTTACACATGTCTGCTAGTTATCTACACGGACAAATAACGGAAAAATCCGAACAAGTTTCTCCTTGAATCTTGTGATTCTTGGTCTTATTTCGCTGATGAATTCACATTTTTCTGTACGTTCGTAATGTTGCTCGTCTTGCAATATGTTATTGTGAGTTTCAGAAGATTTCGATCAGAGTTCGGACAAATCTGAACCGCTCACTCGCGAAGTTCGAACCGTAACGATGGACACCTTTGTTGCAGTTGGAGGTGTCGTATCAGTTATGCGTCCCGTTGTTCACATTCCTGCCGCGACCAAGTGTGAGTTCTCGCTTTTAAGGCGATGGTCGTCGATTTCCAATTCACTCGTCAGTTTTGGGAGAGCGAGAACCTCTTAATATGGTTCCTCAGCTTCTGAAATAACCTATTCTTTGCACAGGTATATCAGGCTATAAGATCCATTGTCCAAGTCAAGACGACGCAGCACCATTCCCGTTAATTGACGTGCTTTGCACACCACCATCTCCAGAAGTTCAATTAACTGCTCGATCACACAAGCGGCATGATTATTAGTTCCTGCGTTATCAACATGAATGGCGTTTAATTATGTATATATCCTAATGCTCGGTCCTTCAGCACACAAAAACGAACGGAGGTATCATAACTTTGCCATAGACGATGCAAATTACATCCAGCCCGGTTCGGTTCTCAATCGTGTTCGACGCCGGACCCAACAAGAGGGCATGTGGTCCGAATGAGGTTATGACGCCATGTCGCGAAGTTTCGAGGTTCCTGAGATGTTAGAGTCTTCCCAACTAGCACAAGATGATGAGGAGTTTGTGTGGGACGATGAAGGTGCTGAGGAGAGGCGGGACAGGATTTGTGTTCAACAGTCGATCGATAGTCTTTGATCCTGTCCAAGGTTTTTTTTTTCAAAATCTTTGCCTTTGCCTTTACTTCATTGATTTGTGACACCACACACAACACTTGTAGTATTACTCCAGCATCTTCACTTGTCAATGAGACGAGCAAAGAATCAAGAAATCCCAGGGAAAAGTGATATAATCATAATTCTCAATCGATCGTCACGGTCAACAATGTAACAATACCATCTTGAGCGATGCCTACCCTGATGTCAGATAAGCAACTACTTAACTGATTAAGCTCACCATGGTTAATACCATCAACGCCAGCTGCGAGGAGGCCAGTGACCTTTTGGGCGGTGGTGGTGTATTTGACCCCATGAAACTTTTTTTTACCAACCGCTGCTGACACTAGCTGGTCGCTGAAACTGTATTGGTGGCCCGTTCGTTCGTTACGGTCACGGAATTACTTACCGGCCAATATTGTACCCATTCGGTACGATGGCATGATGATCTGATACGGGCTAAAGGTAGTGTTCAGCTGTGCAACAAACCCTTGTCGAATTGCACACCTCCTCTCGAGACACGCTGGCACAACAAGTAAGATGCTAGTAGAACCATAGACAATTTAAGGATGCTTACGCTAGGAAGAGAGCACCACTGTCTGCCGCAGTGCCGTTCTGTCTATAAATACTGAACGAATATTATTACCACCCTAGATCACTAGTCAATAAGTTTACCGAAAATGATTTCCTCCGACGAGGCTCTCGAAACACGTTCCGCCTCCTGCGTTTCCATAGTCTTGGCGAAGTTCAATGGTTTGATTGACCCATCCGTTTCCATCTCCCAAGTTGGCGGACATATAACCACCTAAGTGAAGGCCGAAACATTCTTCAGAACTATCACAAGCAAATAAGTAAGACGCAGTCCACAAATATTTCCATGCTTACAAGCCAGCAGCACGGGCATAATTGATAGCTCCTTTATATGTGAGGACAGCGGGAGAGCTAAGTCCAGAGATGATAACCTAGATTGTTGGGGTCAGTCGGGTCATACGTTAGGGCTTCGAGAGCGTCACAGTGATGAAAGAGAAATACATTCATAGGTTCACCATATCCATTACCAGCATTGATGAGCATCGATCCGCCTCTGGCAGTCGGGTTATAATAAGCAACACCGCCCTGCTTGTCCATCCAAGGTAATGACACTAGAATGAACTGTAGATATGGCATCACAAAACCAAGTAAAGTATTCGTGAGTTGCATCTTATTGACGAAAGACGTCGAGTCTTAATCGTAGATAAAGAGGAAGGTGATATAACCTAACGTGACACGCCTCGACGATTTTATACGCACGAGCTCGAAGGTGGGAATGACATGCGGAAGTAACACGCACCAGTTTAGGCAGCAAATGCGGCCGGTTCTGCAATTATTCAAAACCAGTGTTGTCGGCACGGCTGTAAGAGACAACCGTTTCATTTGTACACAAACGATTTAAAGTTGTGCGCACACGTGCATTGATTTCAAGGAATCCAAAATCAAATTCAAGCATTTGCTTCAATGATTATAACCTCACCAGGGCGAGGTCTGACAGACAGATGGGCGGTGGCTTGGATGCCGTAGGATGCGGCCAAGAAGCTCTTGGTGAAGAGATCGAGGCCCTGGGTCGAAGTCCGCGCACCTGGGCTGAAGAAGGCCATTTAAACTTTGGACTGGTGTGGAGTATTTGATAGGATGAAGAATCTGTGAATGAAAACTCAATGATTCGACATATTACCAAGTCAACATCGATTGAGGCAATTATGCAGTTAACTTGAAGACAATTCTTCATAACTGGACCATCGACACCAAGTCGGGTAAGAGCATTATCAAAGTGCTCTGTGATATGCGTGTGGGAAGCTCCCTCCCAGGAAAGGACTTGCAAGAAGTAGTGAATGTTCAAACCTTTTGCGTCCAGACTCCAAACCCCAGAGTTAAAACTTTACATAAAATCGTTCAAATCGGAACTGAAAATTACATTAATCCTACCTCTCCAGCTGCGGTGGGTACGAGCCTTGTTATCTAAACACATTAAAATTAACAACTATCTGAATCATTATTTAATAGGCATGTTCAATTCGAAAACGACATTGAGTTACATCAGAGGATCGTTCTATCACTAGTACTTGTTGATTCTAGTGGCTTGTACTCGGTAAGTGTAATCATCCTCTGGCATAAGTCACGATTTGCAACGTTATTGATATTATTGGTCTTGGCTAATGGGAACACCCAAAGCGGTTGGTCCACCTATCTGATTGCTGTATGGATCAGCACTTGATACTGGAACGGTGAACTCGGCGATGCTGGGTATCCGACGAGTCTCCCTTCTTGAAGTAACAACATTGGTTGCCTGATTGGAATCACTTACTAGGCCGAAAGGTTGTTGGAAAAAAGGCTCCTAATGCCCTCATCCATTACATGGATCCAAGCGAGATAGACATCTACTGGCGCTAAAAAAATCATTATAAAGACTGATAATATTGTACCTATAGGCCCCTCATCTCGACATTCACAATATAAATCCGACGACCCCAATTATGTTTCCCACTGTCACCCACACGACCACTCCTGACTACGAGCCGTCACAATTTATTTTACCCGACCTCATCAATGATTGCCACTATCCCTTGCGAAAGAACCCTCACTGTTATGCGGTGTCCCGCATATCTGATCAATGGCTTACTGACGTAGCGCACCTTGTAGAGCCTGAGATCAGAGAGTATCTTGATATGGACACAGGCGGATATGCTGCCGTTTGCTATCCTGATGCAGATGCTTTCCATCTCCGAGTCTGCGCTGAATTCTTTAACTGGATATTCATTATAGACGACTGGATGGAGTACGGCATCATCGATGCACGGGAAGCGCACGAGTCCTGTATTCTTGCATTCCGCGATCCCATCAACTTCGACACTGAACAGCTTGGTGCAAAGATGTGTAAATCGTATGACTATTTTTTTACATTGCATACATTCTTTCTAAAAGTCGTTATGCGGTTAGGTTTTTCGGCCGCTTTAAGGAGACTGCTGGCCCCGGCTGCACAGAGCGGTTTATCCACGGACACGAATTGTTCTTCGCTGCTGTAGTTAAGCAGGTAGACGACCGTGCCAAGGGAAATATGTATAATCTGGAATCTTACATTGTCCAGAGGCGAGATGTAGTCGGGCTGAAACCCTGCTTTGCCCTCATCGAGTTCGTAGCTCGAATCAATCTTCCCGATGAAGTTATGTCGCATCCAGTTATCATGGCCTTGGAGGAGGCGGCCAATGATAATATTTCTTGGTCCAATGTAATTCTGTTCTGTCATTGAATGCTAGGGCGCCACTGACATTACCGCCAACAGGATATTTTGTCATACAACAAGGAGCAATCTCGCGGTGACGCACACTGGCATAACTTAGTTGCCGTGCTGATGCACGATCGAGGATTAGATTTGCAAGGCGCCATGGACTATGCTGGCCAGATGTGCAAAGATGCCATCCAGCGGTTTGAATTCAACCGTACCATTCTCCCCTCGTGGGATGAAGAGGTTGACAGGCAAGTGGCTATCTACGTTGAGGGGCTGCAGAACTGGATTGTCGGCTCACTTTGCTGGCACCTTAATTCCCCCCGCTATGCTGTCGCGCCGGACCAAATCGTTAAGCTACTTCCCAGGAGACCCTTGTAGAGCCTGACACCTAGTGAATGGCTTCCGGAGGTGAAATCGATTTTATTTCTTTCACGCACTGCGCAATTCTTACGCCGACTAGCTTAGTAGGACGCCAGTGCTACATGATTCATGCCTCACATAGACCTGAAAGTTCTGCTTCTGTTGCATAATATGTGACACCCTGCCCCTCTTGCTTTGTCCTTTGTGGTTTCAAGTTCTCATTCAGCTCCTTGCATGTAACATATCCCGTCTGTATTTTGTATCACCACTGTACGTACATTGAACAGTCTCATATCCTTGTAGTCATCAGGAAATCTTTTCTGACTTTTTACTTTTTCGAATTTTCTTCAGTAAACTACAACTTTGTTTGCAGCACTCACAGCGTGAACACCAACCCAAGTTGACCTAGCATCAACGGTCAAAGCAAGGGAATCGTGAAATCTGAGCGGAAGGTAAGATAGTAACGACAGAAAATGGAGAACTCAGAAGATCGGATGCGAAGAGTAGTCACGGTGCTGTTCGCATCCGTGAGTCACGTGTTTAAGCGCTGGTTGGTGCGTAAAGGATATACAATCCCTACACAGTACATTTGCCGAATTCCCGGTTTGCACATCTACATCGTGCACAGCCTGATTCGACAGCACCTTTCTAACCTCTCAACTCTGCATACAGTAGCAATCTGTATCAGATTTCGTTACATGTTGAATTGGCATAATCTCAATTTTGCACCTTTCTTCAATGACGCGGGTCTTCTTTTTTTGATGTAGAGACAGCTGCAAACAAATCGCCATCGCTACAATATTTCCCGAGATATGTCCACGTTTTACCTCGGGCAGAAACTGACCAGCTAACTATTTCGATCACTAGCACAAATTGCACAATGCAAACCATGCCATTCTCGATTGCGTTGGAAGGATATCAAAAACTACTTGATGGCAGTTACGCGGTTCCCTTTTCCCCATTTACTGTTACAATGTGGAAGGTTTGTTCAAGTTAGACACACACACGTTGTATTTGCCGGGCCCCATCTTGCTAGTGGTCCCCCCACCATTATCATATTCCAAGGGTCGTTTACCGCACTCCGTTTATGCTCCCGCCAGCATATCCTGCCAATGGTAGTGGATGCTGTCGCTATCCCCCCCAAAGGCGATTCATTCGAACACAACTCCCTACACATGCTGGGTGCTAAAATTGCCACTCGTATCGTTTTCTCAATGCTTCTCTATTCCCACGTAGTTACCTAAGAGCATAGCAATGCCACTGGAAGCTGCATCCTGACGGCCTAGTACCGCGATCTGCCGCGATTATTGGTTGCCAGATCACAGGAGCAGCCCCTGAGGACTTATATACTGATGGACCTTTGGTGATTATCCCGGAGTCCCCATCAAATCTCGTCATGGATAGATGGGACGAACAAGAGAGGTCACATCCAGGCCTGTGGCCTGTACCTGCGCTTGTACAGAATGACGAGGTAGATATATGTTGCTTGAGCGACCTTCGGTTTTGGCAGTTGCACATTCACGTTTAGACTTTGAGCCTCGCCATTTTTATAGGTCAGCTGGTTTGGTTTAGAAGAGGAAATGAGGTAGTGCCCACTGCACTGCCGGCACCGCGGCACAAATTGCAGTTGATGTTCTGCTCTGCCGTAGCGTTGCTGATGCCGGTGCGGCTGGCCTGTCCTCTTCTCTAATCTCCCTCTACGTTTATTTTTGCACACACCACATTGGTCTCGGACGTTGACCTCAAGTACACATAGGTCAGTACCACAGAACAAGTTTATACCATAGAAGGAATTCATCTAGCCGCCATCAGTATTCAACGTTCCATTGATCCTCGGCCTATACTAGTTGAACTTACCAAGCCAGGCCCGGCCCTGAGTGAGGTATATGCGCTATTACAGAAACGTTCCATTCTGCTCCATCCGAGATTATTTTCACGCTATACCTCGGCTGACTAGGACAGGTTGGTGTCAAGTATTGAATCCGGTGTATTATTAATTTATGCTTCGATTCGAAGGTCCCATCACTAGTACTGGTGGTAATACCAAAAAAAACTCAACCCATACAGTCAACGCTATACTTTAATGGACGACTGTCCCTCCACAATATCTAATGCACAGCTATTTGGTACAATATTTGCCGTTCGGCCTCTTGCATGTGGTGAGTGGTGATTCACCACATGTAAATGTTGTTGATGCTATCATGACAGTGCCTCTTACTCAGATCAGTGAGGCTCGAGGGCAGGAGTTAGTTAACCCGGATCCGTGTCTAGATCTCGAAGTTTTCAATTCTAAAATCTCTGTCCGGCTGTACGGTTGTAGGTCAGAAATTGGGGAAAGAGATGTAAGTACTATCACATAAAACTATCGGACAGTTCTATTCGGGTGGTAGGTCTTCAATTCAAATCACCCTCGTTCTTGACGAGTACATTTACAGAGTCAGCGCTCATTTGCGGGGATCACAGTTCCGTTCTATCAAGTAGCTCACATGCACTCTGGACTGCAGATACGTTTCACCGCGGCGACTAAGCAACTCTCATGCCTCACATTAAGGGCACGTGTGTTCAATATGACTGCCCGTTTCCATGGAATATCGTTTTGAACATTTTTGAATAGTTCGACACGCTTCTCCGATGACGTTCGGGTCTCGAGCGTGTTTATTACCTGGCCCCGTGCTAAGAAATAGGGGATCGCCGATCACTGCAAAATGAATGCGGCAGAAATACAAACAACCTACACATGCTACCCAGCCATGGGCGCCAAGTGTGGAGCTACATTCGAGAAAAAAACATCAAATGAGCATGCCTGTTGTCCGGGAATATGCCAACTATACAACTTCTTCTCCAATTGCGTAGTCCCAGTGGCCGGGTAGCGTGCTTACCCGCTTGCTTCGATGCGATCCCCTTTCTGATTTCCTGGTTCACTAGTGACAGTGTACTGAGCGCACTTCAGCTGTCAAATAGTTCAGCTCAATATAGTGCGTACGATTTGTGTTGTCATTTTTAGTCTCACCATTCCTGTTTTACATAGCATATATTAAGGCATCCGAAACACTAGATTCTTCAGTGGGGCTCCTGCCGCAAGTAGTGGTGCGGGGGTGTGCGAGCCACAGCATATTCGACAAGATAGTATGATGGCTACGCCACACTATGCAGATGCCAGTACCAGAATCGCACCCTAATACCTTGCAGTTACTGACGCAGGCGTCAATGGCATAGCAACTTAATATAGCAAGGATGCACAATATTGGATGCGAAGCTCCTGGGACGTAACCGGAGACAACTGTCTGCGCCGATTCATTGAGCTGTTGTACCATTCAAACTTAGATCTATAATCTCGTAGTCACATAGGGTCATTTTTATTGGGCCCTAGTTTTCCAATCTTCATTTATAATAATCATTGCTTCCTTGATTCGTTAAAGTGGCGCTCCAAGCCTAAGCGCTAAGCCTTCAATAAACACATGATGTGGGAAAGTGGCCTAACTTAGGTCAAACCACCCTTCAACGTTTCAACTCGCATGCCCTCTCCTTCCTCTCGAAGCTCGAAGGATGTTTTAGAGTCACCGTGCGTTGGTGGTGCGATTTGTTGCAGGCATTGGAAATTAAGTGTATTTCTCCCGGTGCCCCAGTAAGCTTCTTCAAAGTGTCTATAGCGCTGAAATTTAATTTCTTAGCAAAAGCAAACTGGGCGGCAAATCATTGTATACATATGTTGTTACCATCTATTAATCTGAACCTTCAACAGAGTCACAGGAAAACGTTGAACCTCAACATTTCCAGCATGTCCTTGATACGGTGACCGGGTTCGCCTTCAAGTTTCCGAGGACTCGTCTAGGGCGAATCTAAAATTTAAAAGACGCGCAATGTCTCTGTATCTATTCAACATGTTGATATAGAGAGCAGCTGCGCTACTGATAATTTTCATTGTATACATTTCGCGCACTCAATTCGGGTCACGGATTCCGCTCGAATGATTCAATAGCCCAGGCTGTGTCAGTCGCGTGCATGCTGCAAGGTTCGTGTTCCATAAAATATATATTATTTCCATCCGAACGACAGCATAGATTCTGCTTCTACCCCTCCTGCAATGTTTCAGGTTCCCACCAACTTTAAGCGTTTCACAGTTGTCATTGGTATCCAGATTACCATAATCAGTGTCCAGATTTTCATCTTGGCATTTGGATACGGATTCCTTGGTGTAGTTGCCTATCTTCAGTACCTTGCCCCACCCGATTCGGTCTGCGAATTAATGAGGAGCTATCCGGCAGAGGTTACAATGATCGTTACATTGATAGCAACTATGCTATCAGTCACCGCTGCTACGTATGTCTACCTTTTGCTCCCTCCGACTTATCATCAAGTGAGATGTGATTTTTTTTTCCATCAGTCTTTTCACGCTTTCGGTCAAACAGGCACTAAGACATCGAATGTGGAAGCCGATTTCTCTAATTCACCTGAGCGCTGGTGTCGCTTTGGCACAGGGCTCTCATATACTGGAACTTCGATATATAGGATTGACCGTCTTAACGCTGTTTATCCTTGGGATGCTGAGGCTCTTAACGGCCGGGTGCGTCTTCTGTGGAAGCACTGTCGAGATTATCTCATTCGAGTCATAGGTGGATAACTCTCTTGACACCAGCCTACTTCATGTGGCCAGTACAGTTGAATGGATCCGAAATTGACATAACTGGAAGCGCATTTGCCAACTTACTCCGCCAAGAATTCCTAGCAAACGGTCTCACTGACAGTGTGTATCTCTACTCGAATTAACGAGTGGCTTATAAATCGAGATAATCAAGTCCAGGACAGTTCTTTCGAGATTCTCGACATCGGTGGAATGCTCAGCGGAGTCACTGCTGCAGGGTTTACCTTTGGTCTTCCTGGGACATTCGATTTCAATGGTGCAAAATATAATGTGTCTACTCGTAGGTTCGGATTCTCAGATTACTTGAAGCTGTTTTGCGATGATGTGTTGTGTGCCTAGAGGGGGTCGTACCCACCATCGAAGAATTTTCCGGCTCAGATGGAGTTCCAAATGCTAATGGTACTCGTCTCGGGTTTTCCGGTGGAAATGTCACGGTCAACACAGGAGTCGTACCCGGATTACTCTCCAGCGTGCATATTCCTCAGGGCTTCAGCAGGAACTATTCCATGTCGCAACAAGGGTTAACAGCCAATGTCAGTTGCCGGGCCATCGACTCGAATCAAACGCAGTACCTTTGGGACACGAATAATTCTTACCTCATCTATGCCAACGCAGCTGCTTCGAACGACTCCATTGCCGGTCTCCGCTTGTGGAATATCAGTACAAACTGTGGTACCAGTAAATTTGGATCTTGGATACTTTTTCTCCAGTTCACTGACGGCTTCCAGATTCTCTGACCACGTACGAATATGTGACCACGGTGGATGCAAATGGAAATACGAGCTCATCAGGGAGTGGCTTTCTCCCATCTGTTGTGTGCCAAGGACCAATGAATATGAACCAAAGTTATACAAACTTCAGTGAGCCACTGAAATACACATTTAGAGTCATTGACTGAATATGTTCCTGTAGCCATCCTCACACAAGGATTCTACAAGTATGAGTTCCTTAAAGCAAGCATTTGCGATGTGGTTCCCCTGTTGACCACAGTCCGTGCCGATTATTCCAATGAACAAATTTCTTCCGAGGTCACCTCATCCACTCCTTTCCGGCCAGAGAATGCCGAGCTGCTGTCATTTATCGCTTCAGTTGCAAGGTTTCAGTCGATCAACTCGCAGGGACTCACGAGCAGCACAATTGGGGATACCTTGTACTCCATCTATTCCTCGACTACTATTGGGTCCATCAATAACAATCTCAATGACACGCAGGTTTACATTGAGCTTGTCAGTTTCATGTCATATAATCTTGATCCACCTCTTATGACTTTCTTAGGAAGATTACTGGCGTGGTGTTGTTGAGTTTTCCGCCACTGTGAGATTGCCGGTTCGTTCAATACAGTCCAAGCTGACCTAGTATTATTTCACAGTTCCTTCGGTCCGGGTTTATGGCCACAGGTAGCTTCCCCAATAATGACTTCCCGAACAACCTCTCTTCCCCAGTCACTGGGACTATGTTCATATCGACGATAGGATGGACTCGCTGGGCTAAGAAGTCACCGACATATCTGCTCGCTACAATCCCGCTCACCATTGTTGCCATCCTCACTTTAACCTGCGCGTTGTACAGTATTCTGGAGGCTTTGAGAGAGAAACATGGATGGGGTGAACACCACAGGACCCACCACTTCGACGTATCAAACACTCTTCATCTCATTATGGCATTTGCTGCTGGGAGTCTCGCACTCGAACATTTCGGCGAGGAAGGGATTGCCTACAACGAGGGCGTGATGGTGCAGCTGGAGGAGGATGGCGTGAAGAAGAAATTTGTGAGAGTGTTGAAGGAGGAGCCCGTATGATTTTAGGCACCATCGTGATATGGCAGTTGTTACTTGGGACAGGGTCAGAAAAGTTCTATGGACAAGTGCGAAACATTATAAATGTGTTGATTTCGAATATCTATCAATTTATCTATTATGTTGAAGTACAACATGTTTTTCTCACTGGGGACAACTTTGGGAACACCTACAGTAGTCATTCATCGCAAATCTCCCTTGCTCGCTTCCATTTTCCATATTCTAAAGATTGACAGCAGCTCCTGATAGAAAAGTTTGAAATACGAATTCAGATTTCTGCAGCTGCCTCTTGGCAATCAAGGACTGCGGAATATCTGAAATGTTCAAGATGGTTCCGAACCTCGCACCACCTGTTCGCATGGTTGGAACCCATGGGGCTGTAGTAGATCTTGTCCACGCAAGGGAGCATAGAGAAGATGATCTGAGCGACAGCGTCTGTATCAACTACCTCAGAGGAGCGTATATCCAATATTTGTGGGGATATATTCCACACTCCGCTGTAGGGTCGACATCGATATTCACAGGAAGGGTCCGAAAGTGATATCATTGAGGCCCGATAGGGAAGGGACTATATTTTCATACGAATCGTGACTGTGAGAAGGGTGGGGAGGTTGGAGAGGTGCTCCCATGCTGTCCAGTCGAGGAGTGGACACTGTCAGATAGTACGGAGCTTATCTGCTATGGTGCCATCGTACGCATCACGAATAAATGTTCGAGAGCAGCACACCGGGTCACAATCAATTTTAAATCCGGATCAATGGTCCATAGAACACAACGACACAGCGTGGGAGACAGAAACAGATGTAGGTATCTAGTCGAACATGAAAGTGAATCCGCGAATACCGACTGCAGTCTCGGACGAGAGATGGTTGAGATACGCTTTTCATACTTATGGCGCTATGATCACTGTCACGTGACGTATTGTCACGCACATGATGGGGTAATGCGTGTCTCTTCGTGGAGGGCTGACAGAAGGCGAAAATCCCGGTTGGTTGCTAGCTCAATACATATTGAGGTTGCACGGGCAGTGTGTCGCAAGAACTGACGGGCTTCATTTACTGATAATGGTTCCATGTCGCTAAATTAAGGAGGGTTATAGTAGGTGCACTGTGTTTAGGTGCTCAGTGAGATATTATCAATCAATGAACAGTGTACTCACCTCTGCACAGTATGATATTGGACGCAACCTTGTTACACAGCCTAGCATCCATCAATATCAGCCCAAAGCTTATCCATTGCGAGTCCGTAGAATGTTTTACACGTCGTTGCAACTTGCAAGTGCTGCGAGGGATGTCCGCACTAATGACACCTTGACGTACAACATCATGATTGGGTCGTGCCGGTCGATATCATTGACATGCTTGATTATCTCTAGAAGGATTTCGCAAGCGAGTAGAGCCCGATGCGTCAATTGGGTGTCAATAGAACGTAGTACTGCAGTGTAGTACACAGCACGGACACGAACAAGCGTCCAGTGAAAAACCTGACTCCGAACGTCGGGCATGAATTCAAATTACAATATCAGGTTGACATACGTGGGCCACTTGCGCCGCGTCGCCATCTGATCCACTTGCGGTCATCAGGCCTCGGGCCTGAAATTTGGAAAACTCCAACTTGTGCTTCGAGTGCAAACGATTCTGAAACGAATGATCAATTTTTTTAGTTAGCGAATTGCGGCATATCGTTTAAATTCAAGTCATACAAATCTCTGACCATGGTTTGAATCGCAACATAGTTGCATCCTAGAATGTAAACATGGGAGCGACAAAGCTGAGCGCTGAGAGACGCCCGCTGTAAGTTGAACGTTGATTGATAAGAGTGACGTTGAGTCGGACACCCGATCGAGACCCAAGTTGGAATAGACGCGCCCGCCACCCTTCTCTTCCATTAATCTGGAGATTATCTGTTAGCGAAGTCTATCACATAGGAGGCCATATAGGCTGTTCTGCACCTTCTTCACTTGAAATCTTTGCGCGTTTCATATGCAATGTCGTCCGGAAACTTCCTCCCAGATTTGTCTCCTCCTGATGTGCAACAAGCAGCTCAAGTACGTAGTTCAATTTTGCACTTCTTGGGGAGATTTCTTACAACACTTCTACAGTTGATACAACAAGCGTATTCGAGCGCACATGCGCAGGTGGATCAACGACGGATCCAGCAAGAGCTGGTCGAGATTCAGAGACGACCTGAGGCATGGGGGTTGATTGTACCTTTCATCGAACATCCAGATCCAAATGTACAATTCTTTGGTGCGCATACCGCGCAGGTTAAGATCATGCGTGATTGGTAAATGCTCTACCTTTTCCTCCTTGCAATTGTACTGATCAGCTGCTGCAGGGATTCATTTCCTGAGGAAAATGCCGAACATCTACGAGACTTGCTGCTCAAGCTCACCTCGCACTCGATATTGACTGGCAAGGGCAAGGTAGTATGCCGCAAACTGTTTGTTGCAGTAAGTGCAAGTTTTAGATTGAAGTCCGTCTAGTGATCGTTTGCAGATCACATCACTTGCACTCCGCATTGCTCCGGGTTCACCCTCAAGGTGGCCAGACTGGATTGTGTCGGCAGTCAATTCCCTCTCTTCCTCTGGCATGCCTCCAGAACAACTCCTTGCCTTCCTTACTATAGTCGCTGAAGAGGTCGAAACGGCCGACCTTCTAGGGTCCAGTAAGTGAGTGCGACAATTCGAATCATTCTGCATCGTCACCAATTTCGTTCCAGGATGCAAATGCACCAGTCTCTTCTGGACGCTTCTCCGATGGTTGTACAAGCTGTAATAACATCTATCACTCGACCGACTCTTATATTGCCTGAACTACAATCCGCACTCAAGTGCTTCCAAGCATGGATATACACATTACGGGCCAAGTAATGTTCTTTCATACATTTCGCTCAGATTTCAACTTAACGCGTTGCATAAGTGACATCACACCCATTATTCCACTATTGATCACGATAATGATGCCCTCACCAGACTCCGGATTTGACGAGTCGGCTTTCTCAGCGGCTTCCGATGTTTTACAGGAGATCATGACGAGGTCTTCGTTGGCAGGAGGTGCGGGTACAGGCACGTTGACGGAGCCACTTCTTGTTTGGCTTGATGGGTATGGAGATCGAGGTGAGCATCGGTTGTTGCACGTGTTCACTCGATATAAATGCTCACTGTCGTCCGATACCAAGCCGGTTCGGTCGATGGTGTATCTCATTCACTTTGTAAATTACTGGTTGCCCTGGGAGACCACTCCACCATGTATTTCGCCTCCAACATCACATCGTTGAAACCTATACCCGGCACACCCTACCGGCGCGCCTACTTTGTGCAGAAGTTCTTGCACCTCCTTTTGAAATATACCGGATTACCGGGTTATTATGGTGTCGACGAAGAGGCGAGCGAGATGACTCTTGGATTTTGGTACCTCTTTCAGGAGTCGTTGTGGAGCGTGGAGTACGAAGACCAAGCTGAGGATCAAGATGGCATACCTTCACTTCTTGATGTCAAGGAAAAGGAACAATGGGCCGTCGTAAATGCGGTATACGTTCAACTTGTGGAGATACTGAGAAGGAAAGTGACGTGGCCAGACCAGCGTACTCTCAGTCACTGGGCAAAAGGTGATAGATCTATTATTACATTTACTTGTCTTATGCTGAAATGAATTGCTTTGTAGATGAAATCGACAGGTTTCAAGTGTGAGTGAAAGCAACATTCATTAATTCGCATGACATTGACGATTTGCAGATATCGGAGGGACGTCGGCGATACCCTGATCAATGCGTGAATAAGATGATGGACATGCCTGTATTTTATGTTAATTTATTCTCAGATATTACATCCTGCGAAATGACATGCTGGGGTACTTCCTTGAGGACATGCAAAAGCGCTTTGCACAACCGAATGGATCGCAAGGATGGGAGGTGAGCAATTCTTTCGGTCTATCTGACGCTCATTCAATACCTCCTACCAGGAAATTGAGGCCACATTGCACTGTATCATGTCAATACAAGAAGCGGTACCGCTGGAAGACAACCCTTTCCTCGCTCGATTGTTTGGACCTGATGTACTTGGTCGTTTGCCAACTTCAGGTCAGGATCGAATACGTAGGACCATGCTTGGCTTGATCGGTAGGAGCATTGCACACACGACTTTGATCCTCTTCCTAACCTTCCATGTTCAGCGGCGTACTCGACATGGTTCACCAAAGCACCGACACCCACCTCAACTCCATCTCTTTTGATGAACGCTATTTCTTACGTGGTTACTGCTCTACCAGAGCCCGCGTTATGCCTGCCGGCTGCAAATGCCCTTCGTGATCTGTGCGATGCCAATCGCGCTGCGCTCGCGCCTCATATCGGAGCGTTTGCGGAACTGCACGCCGGATTGAGTGGTATCTCGGTCCGTGAGATCTATGCATGGTCTGTATCCTCACTAATGACATGCAAATATGCCTAGGATACGGAAAAGAGCAAGGTTCTTCAATCAATTGCCAGTGTAATTCAAGCACTGCCACCTGAAGAGGAGATTCCGCCTATCCAGGCGATTGTTAGCCCAGTGGTCGAAAAACTTGCACAAGCCCTGCACGTTTCCTCCCAGGTTCGTATTGAATTTGATGCGGGTTTTTTAAGGTTGAGTTGTTTTATCTTCCGCAGCTCGTGGACGAGACTCGTATCATTATCATTTCCCAGCTTCAGACATTGTCGGGGGTAGCCAAGGGTCTCACACGCACGCAAGACTCGCTGCTTATCCTTGACGAATCACCCTGAAGAGAGAGCCGAGGCTGAGCGCCTACAACAGGCACGTGACAACTACACAATGGTGAAAGTTCGTGAAGACCTGTTCAACACAATAAGAAATGTAGCAACATTCTGGTCTACGGATGCTGGTGTCTCAGATGTACGTTTCAGTGTATTTCTGCGCATTATTCGACTAACACTGAACAAGGCATTGAGTGACTTTTTCCGTTCGATAACTTCTTTGCCTTCGGATATCACCCTGCTTTCACTACCTGCAGCTCCGATTTTTGAGATCATATGCCTTGCATGCCAGAGGCAACTTACGGCTGTATGGCTGTCTTTAGCAACCATGCTCGTCATACAGCTTGATCCTCCAGTATTGTTTCCAACCTCGACGCTTAAATCCACACCGAGTCCTGAGGCGCTGGGGGTGATCTCGACTCTACTGCCAATATTACTTGAAGCATCGCTAGGAGTACTGGGACAGCCTGGAGCGATGGAAGCTGTGAGTGTACCTTGCGCTATTTTTGAACGAGTTCTGATGATTTCTTGTAGAATCCTGACATCGTGCAGGCATTTTTCGGATGCATGGATACCGTGAGTACCGGGTGCGGAATTAGAGACCTAATGGAAACTAATTAGAACCAATCAGATTGCAAAGCATTTCCTCGTGGGGTTTTATCGACTACCACCCGGCGCCCTCGATGCGTTGATGCAATGCGCTGTGACTTCATTGTCGTTGCAAGAGCGATATTCGCTTGTTGCAACATGCACTTTTCTGGTACTTGTGATTATGTGCTGATGTTACCATTTCTCACTTATTAATATCAGGAAACGCTCATAAGGCGAACAGCCAGTAGTGATGATCTAGGAGATGCAAGTCCAATGTTAATACAAGGGCATGGTCGGCCGATCCTACGAGCTGTTTTATGTGGCTTCGCGGGCGTAGCGCCAAGATCCGCGACGCAGAACCTGATCGAACTGCTATCCATAGTAGCCTCCAAATTTCCCGCAGAGACAAGAACGTGGATGACTGATATCTTGTTTGCGGTATGCATTGGTTGTTGTTCTGTGAGGAAGTCTGACATGGGTGCAGGATGACTTTGTACAGTCAAAGGCAGGCCCGGAGGCGAAGCGAGCTTTCGTAAAGGCTATCATTGGGTTTGTTAGTGCCGTTCATACGAGCTTCCTGTACTGATCAGGAATAGGTCTCGATCGCCGAAGAAAACGAGGGAAGCAGCACAGCAGTTTACACTTGTCGCCCGAGGCCTGGAAGGTACTAGCTTTGGATACGCCTCTCTTAATATTTGATGTGGGGAGTTTTGCTACTGGTCCGCTAATTCGACATTACGTTGAACGCGCTTGACTGAAGAACTAGCGATCATCGGAAATGTCGGTCAGCATATTATCAATGACAATGTGAACCTAGTATCACGGTAATAGGCGTGGAAGGGCCGAGGTGAGTGCGGCGCCCACAATTGCCAGCGTACTGCAAGACCTCGTGGTTAGTCTGGCGAAGCTCCCACAGCTTGCAAGTCAGAGAGGGGGGCACTCCCATACTGTCGTGCGACGGCCTCCGACCAATTGAGATGAATCGTCGGCGTGTCGGTGATGTTGAATGCTGTTGAAGGACTTATGTGTCTGAAACCTGTGACTCATCGGATAGTCCGGGGTTAGTCCAGTGAGCAAATTTGGGGCAAGTCTCTGGTAGTCCTGTGCAGTCGGCGGCAGAGCGGCTTGTGGAGTGAAGAACAACGGCGAAGACTATGAAAAGCGGTAAGTGGTTCGGCCGTAGCGGAAATATTATTAGTCTTACAATTAGATAATTGTGATTGGCTGTCAAGCTCCCATGAATCACAAGCATAAATTGGCAACTATCGGAACGCGAATTGCCGAGCTCACGCTTTTCTTCAAATCTTGCTTGTCGTCGCACACAGCTGCTCGTCGGTCTTTTCGACGATGCCTATCCTCTCTTCCTCAACGCGCGATGCGGTACGCTCGCTGCAGCGGCTGGCCGCAGGGATGGCCACCGCTGCCCCAAGAATTGGTGATACCAAAGTTCCCATGTCGCTTCTGGAGAAGGGTGCATACATAAACTACCAGCGTATTGAGGATAACCTCGCCGTCGTCCGTGACAGGTGATAGGAACCATTTAATTGACTGTTATTCTGGCTTCTAATGCACTATCTGGTCCGCAGGCTTCAGCGCCCGCTTACTCTGTCGGAGAAGATAGTGTACGGGCACTTGGATGATCCTCATAACCAGGACATTGTTCGAGGCACGAGCTACCTTAAGCTCCGCCCTGACGTATGTCTGATGTTTCTCTTTTGCTCCGAGTAATCACTAAAGTATCCTGTCCTTATCAACAGCGGGTAGCGTGTCAGGATGCAACCGCCCAGGTCCGCTCATAACGTCACAACTACGTCCCCCCGCTGACGTAATTATAGATGGCTCTGTTACAATTCATGTCTGCAGGCATGGACACAGCAGCTGTTCCAACTACAGTTCACTGTGACCACTTGATTGAAGCTCAAGTTGGTGGTGTTAAGGATTTGGCACGTGCCGTTGATCTCAACAAGGAGGTGTACGACTTCTTGGCTACCGCAACAGCAAAAGTCGGTTGTCTGCTTCTTTGGCTCTTTGAATTTGCTCATTGGTTTGTAGTATGGTCTTGGATTCTGGAAGCCAGGTTCTGGTATCATTCACCAAATTATCTTGGAAAACTACGCATTCCCTGGTGGACTCATGATCGGTACTGACTCCCACACACCTAATGCGGGAGGTTTGGGTATGGTTGCTTGTGGCGTTGGAGGTGCCGATGCTGTTGACGTTATGGCGGATATTCCTTGGGAATTGAAGTGTCCTAATGTCATTGGTGTAAACCTTACTGGCAAGATTGGAGGCTGGACTACTCCCAAGGGTGCGCGCGTTCCCGAATTGATTCTTTTCCCATGGTTAACTGCTCGCAGACGTCATCCTGAAGGTCGCTGGTATTCTCACTGTCAAGGGTGGAACTGGTGCTATCGTTGAATACCGCGGTCCTGGTGTTGAGTCATTATCATGCACTGGTATGGCTACTATCTGTAACATGGGTGCTGAAATTGGCGCAACTACCTCGCTCTTCCCCTTCAACCGTCGTATGGTTGACTATCTCAACGCTACGAAGCGCTCCGAGATTGCTCAATACGCGCAGCGCTTTGCACACAACCTCAAGGCTGATGAGGGGTCTGAGTACGACCAGGTTATCGAGATTGTTAGTAATGTTGTTGATGCCATTGTTGTCTGGACTCATGTTTTATTCCCAGAACCTCTCGGAACTCGAGCCTCACATTAACGGTCCCTTCACTCCTGATCTTGCTACCCCGATTTCGAAGTTTGCAGAGGAGGTCAAGAAGAACAACTGGCCCCAGGAACTCAAGGTCGCTCTTATCGGTTCTTGCACTAACTCTTCATACGAGGACATGTCGCGCTCTGCTTCCATTGCCCGTGAAGCTGCCGAGCATGGTCTCGATGTGAAGAGCAAGTTCACAATCACTCCTGGTTCTGAGCAAGTTCGTGCTACTATTGAACGTGACGGTCAAATTGGTGCTTTCGAAGGTGTCGGTGGTCTCGTTTTGGCTAACGCATGTGGTCCTTGCATCGGTCAATGGGACAGGCAAGACGTTAAGAAGGGCGAGGTCAACTCAAGTGCGTTTTTATGCCATTGTATTGTACTACACGTTCCGACTAATGAATTTCAGTCATCACCTCCTACAACCGTAACTTCACCGGCCGTAACGATGCTAACCCTGCCACCCACGCTTTCGTCGCCTCCCCGGATATTGTAACTGCAATGGCCTTCGCTGGTGACCTCACCTTCAACCCGGTTTCGGACACTCTCATTGGTTCTGATGGCAAGCCCTTCAAGTTCTCAGACCCTACTGGCAATGAGCTTCCTCCTCGTGGCTATGACCCTGGCCAAAACACTTTCCAGCCTCCTCCTGCAGACCGTGCTAGCGTTGCGGTCGCAGTTGACCCTAAGAGCGACCGTCTTCAACTCCTTCATCCTTTCAAGCCTTGGGATGGCAAGACCCCGACTGATCTCCCCGTTCTGATCAAGGTGAAGGGCAAGTGCAGTAAGTGAAGATCATTTGAGTCATCGCACTGGGCCTTATCGATGTGTCTAGCGACTGACCACATCTCTGCTGGTGGTCCCTGGCTCAAGTACCGCGGTCACCTCGAGAACATCTCGCGTAAGTCACCTTACCCGACAATTCTCTAGACTTTCATCTCACCCTGGGATAGAAAACTGCTTAATTGGTGCGATCAACGCTGAAAACGGCGAGGCAAACAAAGTCAAGAACCAGATCACCGGCGAATACGGCCCAGTTCCCCAGACTGCTGCTTACTACCGCGAGAAGGGCATCAAGTGGGTCGTTATCGGTGACTCCAACTACGGTGAAGGTTCATCTCGCGAGCACGCCGCCCTTGAGCCCCGCTACCTTGGTGGTCTTGCTATTATTACCCGGTCTTTTGCTCGTATCCACGAGACGAACTTGAAGAAGCAGGGCATGCTTGCTCTCACTTTCGCAAACCCCGAGGACTACGACAAGATTCAGCCTAGCGACAAGGTTGACATCTTGGGCTTGGACACCTTCGCCCCCGGAAAGAACTTGACTCTTGTTGCCAAGCATGCGGATGGTAGCAAGGATGTGAGTTTCTGGATTTTGTAATGGCTTTTTGTGGTGCTGACAGGATGATTTTGCAGGAAATTTCTCTTGCTCACTCCTTCAATGAGGGTCAAATTGAGTGGTTCAAAGCAGGTTCTGCTCTTAACCTGGTGCGTTCTAAATTTGTATATGACGAGTTTGTATTCTGACTTTATGGACATAGATGGCTGCCAAGGCCAAGCAGTAAACAGTGATATAGACGGAAGGAACATGTGCCATGTCCAGACACAGTAGACCTCATGTTCAGATATCGCTTCACTGGTGTCCCAATACTTATTTCCTTCGTTATCTATATCACGGTCTCGATAACTTGTTTATACATTCTTGTAATAACACCAGACGACAAATACGAAAACATTTCGATCCTGGAGGATACCTTCGTTAGAGGATAAAGGTATCGGCTACTCGTCCAAAGGTTCGTGCATTGTCATTTTCCGTCTTCTTTCCAGCAACGCTTTCCTTGCCATACTCTCTCTCCCGGATAGATGACCAGGTTGAGGTGGACGTAACAAGTCGGATCCAAAAGATATCATAGAAGACGCAGACGATGATTCATGCCGAATTGGTTTAGGCCTTGAACGTCTTCGCTGCCCACCCCTCTTCCGAGATGAAATTTTGGATTGTTCAGAATGCATTGTGTTCGTGCGCGATTTTGGAACGTTATTGGAAGAAAGCGCCTGGTGCGACTGTGTAAATCCATACCCGTAGTACTTCAGGTTCGCTGAAGCCGCAGCAACGGACTCAGAGGTGTATACGCTGCTGGAGCTGGCGTGCGAGGCGCGGCTCTTATCCTGTGCTAAACCGATAGAAGCTGCGTTGTGTTTCAGCGGTACGCGAGATTCTTGCGTCCCCATGGGTATCATACTTGGGCGAAGTGTTACCTTGGCTATCGTTGGGAGCCAGATTCGACTGTGATACGTCGGGGTAGGAAACTCGGTCTCGAGGATAGCCACTCAGTCCACGAATGCGCAGTCCGTTTACGTCGTCGTCGTCGCTCAGCTGGGGCTCTGTAGAGTATGACGGCGGATCGTCAGCAGCGAGAGAAACGTTGTGTTCGGAATCTGGAAATTGTTGTGGCCAATGGTTTTTTGCAAACCCTTGCGGAATGTCGCTTTCTTTACACGTAGATGGGTGTGGTGTGCGGTTGCCAGCAACAGTGCCGAAAGCAGTCATGAAGTTAGACTTAAGGGTGGAGGCCCAACCCTCCGGGGGTGGGTGTTCGTTTACCATTGAGTCATGAGGTTCAGCCTCATCAGGGAGTGGTATGTTGTGCCAGACTCCGGGGCCGATGCCTGGTGTGTTCTCCATCACTGGTCGTAGCCTCTCCCTAGGCGTGCGCTGGACATGGCCCGGGGAGGGGAGAAATTGCGGTAGACCCTCTTCTTCTGGCGGCAGGAAACTTTGCCTGGGGTGCTGGACAGCGCTCCTCGGTGGACCTGCCCTTGTGCTGTATGGGCCACCGTGGCTTGATTCGTCACTAGACGTCAGATCACCAGGGGCAATATTTGCTACCTGCAGTCGACCTAGCGTGCGTGGACTTTCCTGTACGCTGAACGTGCTTGCGTGATTCACAAGTGTAGGTCGTCGCTGCTCCACGGGCGGGTAGACGTCGCCAACCACCGATCTTGAGGGATCGTATCCTGGTGCCCGATCATAGGTTTTGTAGAAATTCGCAGCCGTGGGTGTGTTTATGGGGCTGGAAAAAGGATCGCCAGTATTTCTCCGGACGAGAGATGCAGGGAGGTAGAACTCAGACTCCTCGTGCGGGGTGTGCGCCTGCAGGCTGGGCTCGGGGCCATCCTCTAGTACGTCCCTTGCTGTCCAGAGTTCGTCGTCGTCTCGCGTCTTCCGCGCTGATGCGCGCGAACGCATCCACCATGCTAAAAATGCCAGGCAACAAGCGAGGATACAGACGGTGCCCAGGATGATCGCAACGTAGAACGGGGCAGAGAGCTCGGTTTTTGACGTATGTATGGAAGCGGGAGAGACCAGTGCTGTCGGACGAGCGGATGTGCTGGTGCTTAAGGAGTTGGAGGGAGTGCTAGTGGTGGTGAGTGTTTGTGATGAAAACGACGAACTTGATGTCGCGCTGCTAAGTGATGAGGATATTGTGCCAGTTGCCGTAGCTGAGGTCATTGCCAAGGCAGGAACAGTAGTCAACGCCTGAGACTGTGTTAACTGACCTCCTGTTTGGATTCCGGTTGCACTAATAGGGTCAGGACTGATCTGAGTGCCTGGCTGTGGCACATATTCCGGCCTGCGGCTGCCTTCGGGGTGATATGAAACATCTCCAGGTCCTGCTGGAGGGTCTGAAATCACAATTGACGGTTGCCCGTTTTCTCCCAGAATCAAATTGGAATCCGCTCTGCGATTACGACCATGGGGAGAAATATTGGCAAAGAACGGCATGCGTGAAATCAAAGATATGAGCATGGTAGCGTTGGGTGTATATGCGCGCCTGGCGCTGAGCTACCAGAGCCCTGGAAAAGATGAGGTGACTTGTCAAAACCAAGTGTACCATCTTGTTTCTTAAGTCATGAAATGCGATGTGACTTGAAATCATAATCCAGACGGCCAGTCTGACACGTACATGTGTCATAGTATGTACAGGAAAAGACTATGGAGACCGCCAACACTGCGTGACGCTTATATAATCGAAACCCACCTGATTAGCTGATACACCGCCAGCATGTACATCAACTACTAAACAGTAAGTATATACATTACTACGTCAGAAATATGTGTAAAACTAATGGATGTCATGTATGTGTGTTGAAATGAATGACAGATATTCACGAATCACCGCGGGCAACGGCTAGA
Organism: Suillus cothurnatus; assembly: GCA_016758765.1. Taxonomy (NCBI): domain Eukaryota; kingdom Fungi; phylum Basidiomycota; class Agaricomycetes; order Boletales; family Suillaceae; genus Suillus; species Suillus cothurnatus. The sequence goes on from JABBWL010000090.1 coordinate 94,683, forward strand.
AAATTCACGTCATCCACAATGTCACCTCGAGCGCGAGTTTGGTACACGATAACGCTGCTTCTTCGACTTCAAGGGAAAAGTTTGGTATTTCACCAGTTCACCCTTCGTCATCGTTCGATGTTCGGACAGTTCCGACTTGGCTGAGCGTTAAGGGGCCCTCGCTCTAGTTCATGCGACTGGGACCGCAATTCTGAAGCTACGGCCAAGCGGACACACGAAATTTGCTCCTTGCAATCCCTAGATTATAATCATTTTTGAATTTTCTTCAATTACCAATATTTCTCGTAACAACTTCATTTTCAGTGTTCAATAAAGATCGCCATGTCGCTCGAAGGGTGACCGGGTCGCGAATAGTGTTGTGGGCAGGACTATTTTGAGGTAGTTCTGCTGGAAGAACCATATTCTGCCAGCGTGGCAGATGGCAGAATCGCGCGTTTTTTTCGTGGCACTAGGGGTACTAACTACATGGATAAAAGACCGCCCAGTCACTACCATCCATCGATGATTGACATCCAACTGATTCATGCATCAAGCTTTGTTCGTTAGTGAAATCCTCTCGAACATATTCGCGCATGTCTATCCGTTCTTCCAATTGTCGCGGTATTACACGGAGTCACTGGAGTCACCATATCACACGGAGTCACTGCATCATGATCACACGGAGTCACTGCATCATGATCACACGGAGTCACTGCCGGTTTCAAGAACTCTCGCAGCACTTGCAATAACGTGCAAACTCTTTCACGAGCCCGCAATGGATTTACTTTGGGCTGACATACGTGGGTTACTACCACTGTTAGGCTGCGTAACGAGGCTGAATCCAATCGTATATCGGAACTATAAAACGGTCAGCGCGGACTCGTCGTGCCTTGTTGATGTTTATTCCTTTCTCGCTGACTCACCGATCATTTGACAGCAGTACCTCTGGTCCTCTGAAGACATCGAACCTTTATCTGAGCATGAGACCCGTCAATTTTTGCGTCACGCAACCCGTGTGCGCTCATTTCATGAGGAAAACAGCAGGCATTTTCACCTTCTGGAAAATCTTTCCTTCGAGACATGCGCTTTCCCGAGTCTGGTTTCATTGTCCTTTGCCGTCGATCATCCTCAGGCTTACGCTAAATTCTTGCGTCTCTTTCTATCCCCTACTCTACGCCAGTGCTACCTATCGGTCAGGCATCCGGATTTCAAATATTTCGCGACCCATTTTACTGCTTTGGAGCACTTGCACATCCAGCTCAGGCCCTTTAGTCATAGCATAGCAGATGACCTGTCCCTGCTGTACAACAGTATCCGTTCGTGCAAGCAGCTTGCAACTCTTTCTTGCCCACCTCTCGACTGGGCAACATGGAGGCACATTTCCAACCTCCCTACCCTCCTCACAGTGGATATTAGCGAGCCACGCAGGGTTCCTCGCTGGCCTTCGGGTCGGGACACCCACAACTTCGCACCTTTCCACAACCTCACAGGTCTTTCTTTCGATGTAGACACGGCTGCGTACACTATCGCAGTCATTCAACACTCAGAACTCCCCTCGCTACGAGATTTTGTAATACACGTCCAGGTTTTGCCTTGGCCAGAGGCCGAGAAACTTTGTTGCGCGCTGTCGCAATGCAAGGCAGATCAGAAACTTGAACACATTAATATAATCTGCAATGGTGAACTAGATGAGGAGCCCTCGAGCAGCTCTATGACAGTAATCACACAATTTTTCTGTTTCACCCAGCTCCGAACCCTGCAGCTCGAATTTCCTCATTGCTGCTTCAACCTTGATAACAACCTTCTTCTGGAAGCCATGGCAAGTTGGCCACACATCTGCTCGCTGGAATTATCGGACATGGAAACGGTACCCACCGTCACATTTCGCGGACTATTCACGGCGCTCTCTCGATGTCCCAACTTACGCAGGTTGAACATGTCAATGGACGTCGCGGGAATTGATATTGATCCTACAACCGAGTCATTTCAACATACCACCCTAGAATCATTGAAGTTGACCCGGTCTCGTGTAGCTGATGCTGAAGCTGTTGCTCGCATCCTCTTCTCCATGCTCCCCCGTGTCGACAAAGTCACCGACCAGTGGGACCCATGGAACACCGAGATTCACTTTCAGAAGCAGTGGGACGAGGTCAACAGGCATCTCGATCTCTTAAATGGCCGCGAGCCACAGAGGTCACAAAGCCCCGAGTCTGAGCAGGACACGGACTACTGTTGCTGAATTTTTCTAAATTTATGCATGGCAATGCGCTCGCATCAGTTATATTTTTTTGCACCACCCTGACTATAGTCTTGTTCTCATCAGCGTACTTTTCTTTTTCTGGCCTCGTGTACCCTGCACCAATAACATTTTTTTTTTTTTTTGGTGGAACGATATTATCTGCTAGCAACTGACAAGGTCAATCCTAGTAGATACGTTGGGGGTACGGGAGTTTCACCCGTGGTAGAGATAGATAGTCACCCAGAGGAAATACTTTATGTACGCAGTTAAGCAGTGTGGGACTCGACGCCTTTTCGGATTTACCTATTCCGTCCCGGAGGACGGCGGGGCGCCATACCCACTAAAACCCCTGATTTATGGACCCAGTTGTCCGGAAGGTTATCTTCATTAAGTAATATACCGCTCCAGGTTTTTAGTACCGTCTCAACTTTAAGAGCTTTTTTCCCGTATCTCATGGAGTCGGTGAGCAGTCGGTCGAACTTCAGTCTCATATTTATAGTATGAATCCATCTATTGTAGATTTCGGTTTCCGAGTGGAATTTTTCTCTGATGCCATTGAGTTTGATTGTTCTTTCGCATCTTAGTTTCCAGATGAGGTGAGCTGATTCCAGTACTATTATTTTGAATAATCTGCTCTTTCCTAACTTTTTCTTCCCTCCGTTGTCGCAGAAGTCTGCTAAATTGCAGCTTAGGATTGTACCAAAACGGATCTCAGGCCAATTGGCTTCCCTTTTGCACCAAAGGTCGTTTGCCGCTTGCCATATTGTTCGGGAGGCGAGGGATTCACATTCAATAAGGATATGTTCCATTGTTTCAAGTGAGCCACATACTCCGCATTTCCCTCTTTGCTCGTAATGGGGAATTCTGTCCCAGAACTCGCCTATCTTATATGCACCATGTAGGCTTTTCCAGAGGAATCCCCGGATGTTCTTGGGGGTGTCATGGTCTCTTATTGATAACCATACTTGTTCACTGGATGGAGTACTTCCTGAAATTTCGTGTGCGGCGTGTACTGCCATTGCCATGTTCATCGTGGTTCGTCTTCATTGTTTAGTTGGTTGGTGCGAAGCTCTAATGTTCTGGTAGAATAGTTTTTGGGAACCGGCAGTAAGTTTCATGCCAGAGAGGTCTAGCGGTTCGTCGACTACCGTTGGGATAAGGGTGGGTTCAACTCTAAGCAAGCTATCTTTTGCTTGTGACAGTATCTTATCAGTGGGGGCATTGTTGTCCCAGTCGGAGAAGGTTGTCAGTGCTCGTCTTGCTCGTAGCTTTGCTACTAGAGCCTTCGTGATGCGGTTGTTCGGGTGAGTAGTCCAATTGGTATCTTCTAGCTTGGGAAGATTGATGGTCAGGTCTTTTCGTAGTTTCGAGGTGTTTGTGGATATATGAAGGGGCGCATTGGTTGGGAGCATGGATATAGCCATAAGTAGTACGCCAGTTTCTCCTGCTCCAGGGCCGGCTAGTTCTTCTGACAATTTTATAGATATATTACGAGGGTCTTCATTTCCGAACCACGCTGTGCCTCCAGAGACGTGGTCTCCATCTTTGTTGATTTGGTGGGCGCCTACTATGGTGATTCTAATTAGTTCGGGGGCAGGCCCCAGAGGTGTGGGCGCCTGACTAGCTGGTGATGTGCAGGGTGGTTTTCAGGCTGCGAAGACTCTGAAACCTTCGTCGATGGACTTCGGTGAGGGGAAAGTTGGGTCGAACATTATAGGTGCTTTGCTTTTGTCCGTTTCTCGGTTGGAGGGTATTTGTTCAGGGGAGATGTGAAGTGAGTATGGGGTCGTGCTTGTTTCCAGGTTCCATTTAGGGAGTAAGCAGGTGAGTAAATCTTTAGCTAATTGTTGGCATTTGAATGGTTTTTTGCAGAGTATGGTTCTGTCTAGTGTGCAATGGTGGCAAGGGCATTCTTTGTGTTTCCTGTGCAGCGGGTCTTGTCTTCGTGTTAAGGTCTCTAGTTCACCTACTGAGCGAACTTTGTGGTTGTCCCTTAAGCAGTTAGCGTAAAGGTGGTTGTTGAGTTTCTTGATATTATCCGAGGCGCCTAAATGAAACCATATAGGGAGTTGTCGAGCAACCTCTGGTTCCACTGAGATTGGCTCCCATCTTAGATTGTATTTCTTAGCGGTTTTGAAGATGCGTTTCAGGTGAGTGGGTAGCCTTTTGGGAGATGGATCCCATGTCTGGAGGAAGGTGTTGATCTTAGCCTCAGGTCTAACAACGGGGGAGCTCTGGGCTGCTTTGGCGATGAGAGCATGAGCGAAGAAAGCCCATTGTGGTCTCTCAGGAAGTGGAGCGAGGAGGCCCTTGAGCCATTTGAGTTCAATTGCATCATTACGGTCTTGTAAGTTTAGTATATTTTTGCCTCCCTCCCTAATGGGGGAGTATAGGATGTCCATACTGACAGAATTGTTACCTCCGCTGTCCCACGCGAATGTGCGGGTCATCTTCATTAGTAGGTCTTCTACTTCCTTGGGCATCCCTTGAGCGGTCGTTAGGTATTGCGACATGCTTCCCACTGTGCGTTGGATGATAATTTTTCGTCCTTCTATGGTCGGGTGCCATTTCTCCCACCTCTGGAGGGCGTTTTCCACCTTATCAAGTATCGGTGACCATATTGCCTGTTCGTTGGTGTCATTCCTGATCCATGCTCCCAAGATCCTAGTTGCTTTGCTGTCTCTTGCTATGTCTATGTTTTCTGGGAGACACTCTTGTGAGTCGCTTATTTTTCTAGTTGTTAGGATATTCTCCCTGTATTCTTTCACCCCTATAGGTATAATTTCGGTTTTTGAGGTGTTGAACTTTGCACCAGATGCTTTGCACCAGCATTGAAGGATATCGGTTAGGGTGTTGAAATCGTCTTTTTCTGTCAGATAGACGGTGGTGTCATCTGCGAACATTGTGACTATGATATGGTATGCCATATCTTTTGCTTTGAATCCGGTTAGATCGGATTGTCTTAACATTTCTGCTAAGGGTTCTATTGCGATGTCGAACAGTAGGCAGGATAAGGGATCCCCTTGTCTTACCCCGCGGGTGACTTTGAATTTGGGGCTAATTTTGCCGTTTATCATGACGGATGTTTCCGCTCCTTTATATAGGGATTTAATCGTCTCAATGAATTTTATGGGTATATTGAATTTTTCTAGTACCTTCCAAAGGTAGTCATGTGCAATTTTATCGTAGGCCTTTTCCTGATCCAGAGCTACGATCACACCATTAATTTCTTCGACTTCAGCATATTCCATTATCATTTGAGTGAGTCGGATTTGGTCCGTAATACTCCGTCCTGGAATGAAACCAGCCTGATTTTCGTGGATGATGGACGGGACAGTGCGTGCTAGTTGAGAGCTAGCGCCTTGGTGAAGGCCTTGTAGTCACAGTTTAGTAGTGTGATTGGTCTATAGTTTGAGATGTCTCTTTTATCTTTTTTCTTGTGTAATGGATTCAGTAATCCTTCGGTGAAACAGGAGTTCTCAGCTACGCCGTGGTTCTCTATATCGTTGTATACAGTTGTTAGGCATTTGATGAAGTTAAATGAGGTGTCGACTTCCTTGGAGCCTTTTGAGGCTAGTTTAGATTTTTCATTCACCCATTTCCAGAGTTCATATGGGGCACCATCAGTACCTGGGGCCTTGCCGTTTGGTAGAAGGCATAAGACTTCTTCGATGTTATTTTCAGTGAGGTTGTTTTCTAGTTCTAGCTTGTCCGTTGGACCCAGCTTGATCTTTATTGAGTTGAGGACGGTCTCTAAAGCCTTCTCATGTTCCTCGGAAGGCACTAGGCCGTCGTCCTGCAGGTTGTCGTAGTAATTTTTTGCTAGCTCAGCCATTTTATCTGATCTGCTTTCATATGTTGGGTTGGCTGAGTCAGAGTCCAAGGTTTTGAGCTCTATTATAGTGTCACGTGGTTTTTGTTCTTTACCGGATTGGGCCCAGAATTTGCTCGCAGCGGACTCACTCTCAAGACGTATTTTCGTAGCTAAGTGGTCCCTTGCCTTGTCGTGTTGTGTTATTTCTAATTGGTTTAGTTTTTCTTGAATGTGTAGGCCTATTATGCGTTTGTCTTCCTCAGATAGGTTTGGATCTGCCATTGTAGCAGTTAGTTGGGATTTAAGTTTGTTTTTCTTTTTTGGGATTGTCTTTCTTGCTGTGACCCTACACAGGCTGATTAGTTGAGATTTAAATATACTAAAGGCGATTTGAGGGTTAGATTCCTTGGTGCGTCGATTTTTGGACTTGTTGATTTCGTTCTGTAATGTTTTTCCTAGGTCTATTACTTTCTCACCAAGTTTCTCGTCCTTAAGGACGTATAGAGGGAGAGACCAGCATCCACTGCCTACGTAGGGCATTTTCTTGCTAGAGATTCTAGCCGAGACTATTTGGTGATCCGTGTGTATACCTGGGGGGAGATATCCCACTCTTTGCTGAAAGGTAGGATTTCGTCGCTTATATATATTCTGTCGATGCGTGACTGACTTCCGCCTTGGGAGGCAGACTGGGCGAAGGTATATGCCAATGTGTCTGGATTTTCATACTGCCATCCGTCTTTCATGCGGAGATGGGACTTGAGTTCGTGTAGGGAGCTGATTGGTCCAAATGGGTCGGTTTTGGGTGGGAGGCGGTCAAGTGGGTCTTCCACCACGTTGAAGTCTCCCAGCAATAGGTCTGGTCTTGGTAAGTTCCTGAGTTTTGACTGAGTCAGCTCCCAGAACTGCTGATTTGTTAGTGAATCGTTGGGGGCGTAGACGGCAAGTACTTTGAGTGTGCTTTCCTTTTGCCATGGGATGATTGTGAGTATTGCTCTCCCTGGTACTAGTGTGTGAGTCTTTATTCCAGAAGTCCCTAGTAGCTTCTTATTAATAACTATTGCTACACCTTTTGCGTTTGTGTGTGCAGGGTCTATTGAGGAGATAACGTGGATTCTAAAACCGGGTGAGGAGTTAAGGGCATCCTCATCTTCTTTAGTGAGGTGCGTCTCTTGCAGGGCTAAAATCCCGATTTTCTGTTCTTTGACGATCTGGTTAATGTGCGGCCATTTATTGGCACCATTGTGCCATCTGCCGCGCATATTTAACGATGCGACTTTGACGTTAGCACGGTCTTTCGACCTTTTTGTTTTTTGTTTGGGTGCTGATTTAGCGTGTTCTGGGCTGGGTCCTGGGGAGGACTTCTATAGCCAGGATAGTTGGCCATCGGGGTATTCTGGTAGGAATTGGGATGGTAGGTCTCATCGATGGGGTTGTCATCATGATGGGGTATGTTATTACCGGTGAGTGTTTGTCTATCAGCTAGAGAGGGAGGGAGATCAGTCATAGAGTTTCGGTGCCCGTCACCATAACCTGCTGATCCTTCCTCGAGGGTGTTGCTGACGGGCGAAGCGCAACCCTCTCCGGATCTGCGGGAGCTATAACCATAACCGTGTTTGTGTACCGTAGTTGAATTGTTGGGTGTTTGTGTTGTAGAAGTAGCAGTTAAAATTACAGCACCGTGCCTTAACCACAGCAGCGGGCCGTGCCGACTTATCCCAGCCAGACGAAGGGGGGACAATGTCGTAGGGGAATCAGCGATTTTGATAAGGCGATAAAAGTGACTTGTCCATGACTTCAGCATCTCTGCACGGCACGTCCCAGACCTAAAAAGGTCGCTGTTTATAAAAGTAAGTCCAGAGCTTTCCTGTTCTAGCAGTAAATTTGGGCTCCTGTAGACTTGGTTCTTCTGTTGTGTACCCGAGTACATTGTACAATGGGCCATCCTCAATCCTTACATCGAGAGTAAACACAACGGGGCTTTGTTTATTGAAGCGTTTGGACACATTGGTGTTAGTACATTGTACATTAGGTACTTATTCTAGGCAGCGGCTACATATCGTTCTAGGGGATTGAGTACTTAGGGGGACTAGTAAGCTTTGTTTTTCCCTTTCCAACCTCTGCCGCGGGGGGCGCCTCTTTCGTGGCCTCTGGTGAAGCCTCTTCCTCCTCGGGTGTTACTATTGTTAGAGGCGCTGTAAGGAACATCACGTCTACCTATTGATATTGAGGTCCTACAGGCTCAAATCACCACGTCCAGCGCGCACGCGCTTTAGCGCGCTCGCGCGCCTCGCGCCTATCTCCACATACCCGTCCGCCCCTTGTCCTTGCTGATTTACTGGTAAGTTATCTCAATTGCTACAAAAGCGTCCACTTCGGACCCGAGCGCGCGCCTTACATATAGTTACATACATACTAATTACTCGGGACCACGCGCTATTCGGCTCGGTACCGCGCGCCTTCGCGCTTATAGATACAGTATATAGAGACCTTACTGGACTTTAGTTCACACACTTCGCGCATTCCCCACTCCTTAGCCATAGTTAGATTCTAAAAGTACCCAATATACGATTGGATTATCGCGTATCCGCGCTCACGACGACTCGCGCATATAGACCATAACGCGTACCGCGCCTTTCGCGTTCCCCGCGCCTTAGAGCACCTTCCCTCGTTGCAAGAGAGTCCCTTGCCCATATTCTGAGGTTCTCCCTCTCAGTAGCTGTCCTACGGGTCGAGTATACCTCGCGCCCGGGTCTTACTGCAGAGATTCCCCATTATCGCTAACCGCCTTTTCTTCCCTGTAGTCGAGCCTCACCCTTCAACTGGAGCCCACCGCGAGGGACACTTCTGAGACAACAGGTCGGGTACTCAGGCCCAACGACCACAGAAAAGCGCGCAAAAACGCTATCGCCGCGTTTGATAAAGCGATAGAATCCACGCTTCCAGGACCTCTATTCCTTCCTGCCTCGCGCGTACGCGCGCGTAACGTATCTGAACCCCCGCGCCCACACGCATTGCTCATTGAGCGCACACGCCTGCAACCCGCATCGCCAATCACACCCTCACCAGAAGACTCAAATAAGGAGGACTCGTCAGACGAGTTTGAAGCCGTGGACCACCCAAGAAGCCAACTGCCTGGCGCGTTTTTCCATACGCCAAACGAGCCGCCTTTCATTTCTTCAAGCTTATCCCTCCTGACCGAATTATCTGACCAGAGTAGCGCTTCGCCTCAAGCGCCAACAGAACGCGCGCACATAACTACGCCTACCGAGCGAAACGCGCCAGAGATCAAACAAGAGTCGTTTGAAACGCCCCACGCGCCTAGCTCAATTCCTGGAGGAAAGATCCTCTCAAACCTGCCCTTCGCATACGCGCCTCCTACATCGACTAAGCCTATCGCCTTCATGCCTACAATAGCGCAGCGCTCCACCATGTCTACAACGCCGTACGAAATGCCCTTCTGCGGTACTGACCGCGCGCCTAAGTTTGACGGGACATCGGACACGCTCGCCGAGTTCATTGACGCGTACGAAGAATGCGCGGACAGAGCAGGACTGCAGGGGCTTGATAAGATCAAAGGAATAATTAAGTACCTTGAACGCGAGGACCGAGAGCTATGGGCAGGCTTACCTGAAGCGCAGACGAGCGATTATGATGCGTTCATGAAAGAGATCAAAGTAATGTATCCGGGATGGGATGGGAAAAGACGATACGCGCCCGCGGACTTACAAGCGCTAGCGCGCGAATACGCGCAAAAGCCTATGTTCTCAGGCCAGGAGCTAAGCGCCTACCTACGCGCGTTTAGGAAGATTATGCAGCCACTACTAAACGAGGACCGTATTGGAAAAGCGGAGTGCGATCGTATATTCATGGAAGGTATCCCTAGCGAGGCGCAGGCGCCTATACGTACGCGCCTTATGATCAAGCACCCAGATCACTACCCTCAAGATCCATACCCGTACACGCAAGTATATGACGCAGGACAATTCGTACTACCAGCAAACGCGCCTCCGCCAACCTCCGCGCCTAACGCGCAGGATGCGATACCAGCGCTCACTCCTCCAGCGCCTTTCGCGCGCGACCAGGCGCCTACGCCAGGGACAGTCATTAAGCGCGAATATAGGCGCGAGGCGTCTAGCTTTAACGACTGCGCCTTCTGCGGCAGTATTGAACATTTCTTCGCGCGCTGTCCGGAAAGACAAAGGTACATAGATGCGGGGAAATGCAAGGTCCATGAGGAAACGCGCAAACTCGTCTTACCCAATGGCGACTTTATTCCTGGGCGCGGATTGATGAAGGACAAGCTCGATCGATACTACACCAACCGCGCTACGCAAGAAGTAAGGACGAGTGAAGGCGTGACGGCCGGGCTGTTTTACCGCGCCAATTCAGAGATCGACGCCATAGTTGAGGTAGGGTCCTCCGCGTTTGTACACACGATCGCGCACCCAGATGAAGAAGAAAGCGATGAAGACGAGACCGTGAACCTGATGCAAGAAGCGCTAGCGTACGTCACTGCAAAGCGCGAGCAGAAGCGCGGCGCGAAGGGAAAGACGGTGCGATTTGATGGCGTTGAGATACCGCCCAGTACGCGCCCGCGCCCACAGCCCGCCTCAAAACAGGCGACGGTTGAGGACGAGATTATCTCGCCAGAAGTCCAAGCCTCGAGCTCAAAAGGCAAAGGATTGGAAGTCGCGAAAATCGCGCCGCATAATGTACCTGTCACTAACAATTCTATGGAGAAAACTACCTTGGCGCCTAAAAGCGCTGCGCCTGCGCCCTCGCAATCAGCCCCATCGTCCACCAGTAATTCTACGCCCCCGCAACCCGCGCCTCCGCTATCCGCGCCTACCGCGCAATCAACTACCTATCGCTACGCATTCGCATTAGAAGACAAAGAGGCCGACAAGCGCGTTGTCGAGCGCCTCCTCGATTCCAACCTGAATATCCCTGTACGAGAATTATTGGCAGTTTCGCCAGATGTTAGGCAACACTTCCGCGAGCTCACGACGAAGAAGCGCGTTACGGTAGGCGCGGTCTCAGTGCACGAACTATCGGGACAGCCTGCCATGGACGTGTGGCTCAAGCAATACGAAGGCGTGCGCTTACGAAGCGATGATGGCAAGATAGTTGCGGATCACTTCGCGCCTTTGCGCTGTATACGCGCAACTACCATAGGAGGGCGCGCGCTCACATGCGTCCTGGACCAAGGCGCCGAGGTAGTCGTCATGCCTAGGGAGGTATGGAAAGAGCTAGGAGTCCCTCTGAGATCGGATCACAGTCTCAATATGGAGTCTGTCAATATGACGTGCGACTCGACATTAGGCGTAATCGAGAATGTCCCGCTCGACTTTGGCGCAGGGCCCATGTACTTCCAAGTGCAAGTGACTGCGCGCGCAAACTTCGACGTCCTCTTAGGGCGCCCATTCTTCAAGCTAACTTCATGCCGAACGTTCGATCTACCCAATGGCGAACAGGATATTCTGTTAACCGATCCAAACGCGCGTAAGGAGTTGCGCATCCCTACCCTGCCTTGGGTCAAGCGCGTTGCGCCCAAAGAATCGAAGCGCGCCAATAGCGCGCAAGTAGACGTTTCCAAAGATGAGGATTTTTAATTGTCGATGATCTGCAACACTCGCGGGGAGGCGCCCATTCTCACTCGTTACTCCATCCACCTTCCTTAATGCATTCTAATTCATATTTTCCCATTTCACCGACACAACGCTCCTTTTCGCGCTTAGCGCCTAACGCGTGCGTCGCGCGCGCGGAAGGCGCCTCTCAATATATGCTCCAAGCGCCTACGATTCATTCATTTGCTATACCCAACGCGCAGTACTCCGCGCGTTATGCGCACCTTACATCCACGCATTCTGTCCTAGATAAGCGTCAATCAATGCTTTTAATTCCATTTACACTTTCGACCCCGCGCGTCACGTGCTAATATACAAGCCAGTCGCTAAGAAAGTCAGAACCGTGCCTACCGCTATGCCCGCAGAGTATAGGGTAGTGCGCCAATTACCCGCTGACCCATTAGCTGGTTTACCCCCCCTGCCCTCTCGCCCCCCAGAGTTTAGTCCAGGCGCGCGCTTTACGCGCGAACGCGCAGATAAACTAGATCTCGATCCCGCCAAATGGCTATGGCCAGAAGAACTCAAGTTAGTGCAATGGCTTGTGCGCGCGCACGAACGCGCTTTCGCTTGGAACGCCTCCGAGCGAGGGCACCTAAACGAGACTTGTTTTCCGCCATACAAGATTCCTACGATCCCTCATACGCCTTGGTCGCAGCGCAATATTCCCATTCCTCCAGCCACCTTGGGAGAGGTAGTGCGCATAATAAAGGAAAAGATCGCGTCGGGCGTGTACGAGCCCTCAACGGCCGCCTACCGATCGCGCTGGTTTTGCGTTGTCAAGAAGGATGGAAAGTCCCTGCGCTTAGTACACGACCTGCAGCCACTCAACGCGGTTACTATACGCGATGCGTCGCTTCCGCCGTTCGTCGAACACCTTGCAGAATCATTCGCAGGTTACGCGGTATACGGTATGATGGACTTGTACTCAGGATACGATCAGCGCGCGCTTCACGAGGATTCGCGCGATTTGACGACCTTTGGTACGCCTTTGGGACCACATCGCTTAACTACGCTCCCGCAAGGTCACGCCAACGCTGTTCAGGTGTATCAAGGCGACACCGCGTTTATTCTTCAACACGAGATCCCGGAATACACGTCGCCTTTCGTTGACGACGTCCCAGTCAAATCTGTGCAAACGCGTTATCAGCGCGCGGACGGTACCTATGAGACCATCCCCGATAACCCAGGCATACGACGCTTCATATGGGAACATTGCATCGTGATCAACCGCATTCTACAGCGCTTGGAGAATGTAGGTGCAACCAGTATCCGCGTCTAAGTTTGTTTTAGCGGCACCTACCGCTACTATCGTAGGGCACAAATGCACGTTTGAAGGACGCGTGCCCGAAGAATCTAAGGTCCAGAAAATTCGCGACTGGCCGGAGCCTACCAACCACACACAAGTGCGCGGATTTTTGGGGACTTGCAGTGTTTTGCGCATATTCATTCGCGACTTCTCGCGCATAGCGCGCCCCCTTATTAACCTTACGAAGAAGGACGCGCCCTTCGTATTTGGCGCAGAGCAACGCGAAGCCATGCAGATTCTCAAGGATGCGGTATTAAGCTCACCTGCGCTTAAGCGCCTAGATTACGCGAGCGAACGCGAAGTTATTTTAGCGGTCGATACCTCGAACATCGCCATAGGATTCATTCTGTTACAAGTAGGCGAGGATGGAAAGCGCTACCCAAGCCGATTCGGATCTATTGCGCTTACTGAAGTAGAGAGTCGCTATTCCCAAGCGAAGTTGGAACTATACGGCCTATTTCGCGCGTTGCGCGCGGTGCGCGTTTTTATCTTCGGTGTGAAGAACCTTACAGTGGAAGTCGACGCGAAGTACATCAAGGGGATGATCAATAACCCCGACTTGCAGCCAAACGCGACTATTAATCGATGGATCGCAGGGATTCTTTTATTCTCGTTCAAGCTCATACACGTATCCGCGCTAAAACACAAAGGCGTCGATGGCCTCTCAAGGCGCCCGCCAGTAGAAGAAGACCCTATGGAAGATGGCGATTATGAAGATTGGATAGACCGCGCTTATTCGTTCTCTATCGCGCTTTTGAACGATCGTACTTATCGCATATATGGCGGGTGCGTAGACATACGCCACGACGTGCATAACACGTGCTTCACCTCGCAAACTGCGCGCGCGCCTATACTGCGCGTGTATTTCGACGCTACCCGCGCAGAAGATCCTAAGCCAGAAATTCCGCGCTCAGAACAAGCGCGCGCGCAAGACGCGCTATTGACAAGCATCGAGCGCTTTTTGATTACGTGCAAAAGGCCTGTGGATCTTACAGATGAGGAATTCGAAACCTTCATAAGACAGGCTGCGCGTTTCTTTGTCTTAGAAGATAAGCTATGGCGCAGAGAGGCGCACGGCAAGCACCAACTCGTCCTACCCCCCAGTAAGCGATACCGAGTCCTTGAAGAAGCACACGACGATTTAGGGCACAAGGGAATCTATACAATTAGCTCGCGCCTGCGCTCGCGCTTTTGGTGGCCGCACATTATAGAGGATATCAAGTGGTACGCGAAGACGTGCCACGAGTGCCAAGTCCGGCAAACGCGCAAACTGCATATTCCACCCACCGTACCGATACCAGGAGGATTATTCCGAAAGGCGCACATTGACACGATGAAGATGCCTAAATCAGGCAGATTCGAGTACCTCGTACAAGCGCGCTGCGCGCTTACATCGTACCCAGAATGGCGCATGCTGCGCAAGGAGAACACTCGCACGCTATGTGCCTTTATTTTCGAAGAGCTGTTGTGCAGATGGGGACCAATCACCGAGATCGTAACGGATAACGCGCCCGCGTATAAGATCGCGGTAGATGAGCTCGCGCGCAAATACGGGATTCACCCGATACACGTCTCGCCTTATAATTCTCAAGCCAATGGTATCGTCGAGAGGTGGCATCGCGATGTCCGAGAAGCCATCATTAAGACCTGCGAAGGAGACGAGACGCGCTGGAGCCAAGTGGTACACTCAGTGTTTTGGGCGGAACGCGTAACCATACAGAAGGCGACGGGCTTATCGCCATATTTCATGATGCACGGTGTCGAGCCGATTTTTCCCTTTGACTTGGCTGAAGCAACGTTCCTCGCGCCCCTCGAGCGCCGAGGCGCACTAACGACTACCGAGCTAATAGCTTGGCGCGCGCGTCAACTGCAGAAACGCGCAGAGGATTTAGAAGCTATTAGAGAAAGGGTTGTAGCAGCGCACTTTAAATCGATACGCGAATTCGAAAGGCGCTTTCGCGCGAACATCAAATCGCACGACTTTCAACCTGGCGCCTATGTCCTGGTATGCAATTCGAAGGTCGAATATGAGCTGAGCAAGAAGACGAAGCCGCGCTATCTTGGGCCAATGGTTGTAGTACGTCGTACGAAGGGAGGATCATATATGTTGGCCGAGCTAGACAGCGCCATATCCAAACTTCGATTTGCCGCGTTTCACGTTATTCCATACTACCCGCGCTGCGACGAGCGCGTATCAGTCACCGAGATGACGGGCGTTGATGACGAAAGCATAGACGAAATGGAGGCGAGCGAAACCGTAGAACCAGAAGAGGACGATCCAGAGGGCGCGCTTAACGGATGAGGCGCGCTATGCATATTCATCCCCGCAACTCAACCCTATCGCAAATTATTTCAGTCGTGCGCGCCCGCGCGATACCCATAATAGTCCTATCATACACCGCCTCACCGCAATACGCCTAATCAGTCTCTCTATATGTACATAAGATACCGAGTTTCCGTTGCAACACGTGCGCCGCGCCGCGCCATAATTCCTTCCTATCATTCCCTAACGCGCGCACGCCCGACAAAGGCGCGCGTCCTCATATAATCAAGCGCGCAATAATTTCTTCAAGTTTATAAGGTTACCAATCGCGCGCGCGGAGCATTTCCCCTGCGCGCGCCCTCGTATTATCATCGTATAGTCATACGCGCCTTATTATTTCATTTGCGCCTTAATTCACTCACTTGTTTTCATCTTAATTTGCAGCCAGTAAATCAGCAAAGGACAAGGACATGGTGTTACATTGAGCGCGCTACCAAGAAATGATGTTACAACAAAGCGCTAAGAGCAGGCTACAGGACGATACAGTAAATTCAGTTAAGCGCAGCATTGGCGCGCTTCTCAAAGTCAGCCCACTCCTGGGACATGTTGAAGAGTTTGTTGGACAAGGCCAACAAGTCAGCCTGTTGGGCGCGTGCATACTGGCGCATACCTAGGACGGACGCGCGCAAGCGCACATTCTCTTCCCTCAAGCGCGCGTTTTCCTCTTCCACATCTTCCAACTCCTCCTCAGTATCCTTGGCCTTTCCCTTGCCCTTGAAGGAGGGCGCAGCCTCAGTAGGACTGAGCGCGCGCTTGGATGCGCTACCCTTAGCGCTAGGGGAGGTTTCTCCAGGCGCGCCATCGAAAACCTCCACCTCCATATCGAATCCATCAAAGGCGCCTTCATTATCGACTGCTACAGAGGACGCGGTCTCCTTCGCAGACGTCTCCCCAGTGGCGCGCTTAGGCAATCCCTTCTTAGGCCTAGCTATACAGATATCAGCGCGCGCCAAAAAAAAACGCGAAATCCATCAAAGGCGCTTACCGAAATTGCAAGTGCGCTTGGACACGTTGCATTGAGCGCACCGCTTACCAGGCGTGCCTTTGCACTTCAAGTTTTTAGAAATGCAAGGCACGCAGCGCGGAGGAGGCGGAGGGGGAGTGGTGAAAGACATGCGCTCAACCGCGCGCTAAACGCGCACCACTTCTCAGTAAAAAGCGCTACAAGGAATCATGCATACTCACCTTAATGCTAGCATCAGTTCCAGACGCATCAGTAGCCTTCGCCTAAGAAGCGCGCGTCGCCTCTGGCACTTCCTCAACCGCCTTCGCCTTCCACCCCTTCACAATCGCCTCAAGCGCTTTATACTCCCTGCGCCCTCTCTTCAGAAATTCCACATACTCGGCGCTCATATCCAACGAATCGACGCCTAATTCAGTAGCGCGCAAGGCGCACGCCTCTAGATTGTCCTGACAATGCTGCATAAGTACAAAGGCGCGCGCCCGCGCATATGCGCGCCAACAGGATCAAGCGCGCTTACCTTCACGGAGACCCACTCGCGCATCCATGCCTCCTGATCTTCCAACAGCTCAGGCTTGTGATCAGGCGCCGCCATCGCGCACGCCTCGAGCGATTGCAAAATAGCGCCCCATCCTTTGAGCAGGCGCTCAGTGGGGGTCTCGGTTGGCTCCTCCGCAGTAGACGCGCCCTTGGCATGGGCAGGCGCCCGAGCCTCAGGTTCAGGGGTAGGGGTAGATTGAAGCTGGGATAAAGTAAAGGGAGGCATGATAGATGATAAGAGGAGGAGATAACAGAATCGCGAGAACGCGCCTGCCCCCCTTTTAACAACACATTCCGCTTAGATCAGCGATCACGCGATAGCGCGCGCGCTTCTTATCTTGCGATCAAATACTTTCGCTTCCTCTCTCGCGCCGCACGCACGCTTCCTCTCTCGCAATCACACGCATTCACTTCTTATCCCGCGTTTATATACAGGAATGCATCTTCTCCCGCGATCACACATATGCTTCCTCTCTCGCGACCACGGGAACGCTTCTGATCACGCAGTCACCTGACTCCCCCTTTAACGCCATATTCACTATGTCCAGACTCTCGCGCTATAAGGGACTGAGTGGGGACACTCAGAATTCAAGTCCCCGGGAGATGTAAGGAACATCGCGTCTACCTATTGATATTGAGGTCCTACAGGCTCAAATCACCACGTCCAGCGCGTGCGCGCTTTAGCGCGCTCGCGCGCCTCGCGCCTATCTCCACATACCCGTCCGCCCCTTGTCCTTGCTGATTTACTGGTAAGTTATCTCAATTGCTACAAAAGCGTCCACTTCGGACCCGAGCGCGCGCCTTACATATAGTTACATACATACTAATTACTCGGGACCACGCGCTATTCGGCTCGGTACCGCGCGCCTTCGCGCTTATAGATACAGTATATAGAGACCTTACTGGACTTTAGTTCACACACTTCGCGCATTCCCCACTCCTTAGCCATAGTTAGATTCTAAAAGTACCCAATATACGATTGGATTATCGCGTATCCGCGCTCACGACGACTCGCGCATATAGACCATAACGCGTACCGCGCCTTTCGCGTTCCCCGCGCCTTAGAGCACCTTCCCTCGTTGCAAGAGAGTCCCTTGCCCATATTCTGAGGTTCTCCCTCTCAGTAGCTGTCCTACGGGTCGAGTATATACCTCGCGCCCGGGTCTTACTGCAGAGATTCCCCATTATCGCTAACCGCCTTTTCTTCCCTGTAGTCGAGCCTCACCCTTCAGCGCCTCTGCCATGGTGGAACATGGAGCGGTTATCGAGGGTGGCGTTAGTATCCTCTGTGATAGTTGGGCCGAACCATCCCAGGATTTTGGGGAAGGGACATAAACCGGTGGGGTGGTCAAAGGATTTGCAGCCTACGCACATGAATTGGTCATCTTGGCGGGCGGTGCCATAACCGTAGTCTTCTGATATGTAGAAGAAGGTGCGTAGGAGGTTCGTCCAGTCGAAATACTGTTTCAGGGTGAAGTTTGGGGGTGATTCGAAGTATATGTTCCAGACGGTTTCCTTCATTGTCTTGGAATGGGCTAGATTGAGGCTCGAGACTCTGACTGACTCGATGGTACGAAGAGCAGCTTCGGCGTCAGGGAAGGGGATGTTCTCATGGATGTACTGGAGTATGTCTGGGTTGGATCGTATGGTGTCTTTGACGATTTCTGCGATCGCCTTGTTGGTGGCATCGGAGTCGGGGAAGGAGAAGTTTTCTAGGGTGAGAGCGTAGGTGGGGAGTGGCTGCTCAAAGGGGACGAAGAAGCATGATATCTCTGGTGAGGAGCATACCTGGAGGCGAACAAGGCGTTCGATAGCCTCAGGGGGGATACCGGATATGAGGAAGTGCCAGGGAGGGGGAAGATGTTCGATGAGTTCGACGGCTGCGGTGGGGGTGCTGACTACTAATGATTCCGCATCCGAGTCACCTATTATTTTGGTGATGGCGTCCTTTAGTTTGGCTATGGTACTCTGTGCGTTGCTTTCGTGCTTAGCCCTGTAAGTGCGCACCCAGGCTTTAGCACCCTCCTTTTGAGGCCATTTCTCTTTCAGAATTTGAGAAACGTTGCGCCAGGTAGATTGGCCGAGTTGGGGGGTTGGGAAACCCCCAGTTGGTGTAGCGGTGATTCTGAAACCGCTATCGAGGGTCCTGACACCATTCACTGGTAAATGTAAGTATGTATTTGTGGTGGTTTTTATGGGTTGCACTTACCCAAGACTTCGCGTGTGGGTGGAGCATTCGAGCGGAGGAAATCCCATTGGTTGGGGGCAGTGGGTTGCTGCGGGGGGCGTTCGATGTTGGGCCGTTTACTTGCGGGAGCTTTTACGGCGGGTGTTTGGTTCTGGTTTGGTGTCTGCCCAGGGTTTGTGTCGGGGTGAGGGTTGGTGACAGGAGCCGGGGAGGCGGGGCGGTTGCGTTTGTTCGCGCGGGAGTCAGTGTTCATGTGGTGGGTGGAGGGATTGGTTGAGGTGACCACGGGATTTGTGGTTGATTGGTCTGTGGTGTGCATGGGTGTGTCTTCAGCTGGCATTGTGCTTTGGAGAGGTGTATTCTTAAGGGGTGTGGGGTGCAGATGTTGCTGTTGAAGCGAAGGACATTGGTGCAGATATTTTATAGGTTATGTTAAGCGGGGTTTCTTTGTTTCAATATGGCAAGGGCGCATGCGTTCCTTTGTGCGCGGGGGACACGTGAGTGATGACGTGTGGTTGAGTATACATTTAACAAAGGTCTTTGTTATGGGAGGACGGTTTGCATTATCTCCCGGGGCCTCGTGGGTGGCCTCATGTTAGTGAGCCACTGAGTATGAGGAGGAGGTTCGTCTATGGTGTTGGTGGTGGGGCGTTTTCTCGTCTAATCGCCTGTAACAGATAGGTGATATATGGGGTGGGTTCTGCTAGGTGACAGTAGAGCTTTCGTTAGCGTAGGGCATTGCTATTCATGTTACTTGTTGTCATCAGTT
This sequence comes from Suillus cothurnatus, assembly GCA_016758765.1. NCBI lineage: Eukaryota > Fungi > Basidiomycota > Agaricomycetes > Boletales > Suillaceae > Suillus > Suillus cothurnatus. The sequence goes on from JABBWL010000090.1 coordinate 114,429, forward strand.
GGATTATCGGTGGAGTACACGCGATTTATTGTGAGGAGGGCTTTGGTGTTAACAGTGCTTGGGAGATTACATTATAGATTCATGTATTGAATAACGCTAGGTCTCGAGGTGAGACAGAAAGCGTCGGGCGACACCCAATGTGGGTGCCACCCTACCTAAACATGGTGGTTCAGGTCCAAGAAGCCCCCTTCTGCACCAATAACATCACTCTCAGAAGTTCAGATCAATGACGTTCGAAACTGTTCACGTGATCCAATGATGCGAAGAGCGTTACTTTTCTATGGAAAGCCAGACAACCGCGCTCAATTTCTCATGTGCATGCTTCTCCCGACGCACCATATAAGGTATACGCTTCTACAGGACATCTGCCACCGCGAATCACAGGCGGCAGTTTGCGAGAGGTTATTGGACCAAAAAAAATCAATGACAATAGCACAAATGTAACAAAACATAACATCAGGTGTGACAACATTAAGATAGGGCGTGTTTAATATCAAGCTTGCCTCCCATATGCCTCCAACTCGAAACCGGACCATTCACAGTAATGGTTGCACACATGTTTCTTCTCAAACTGGCTCACCACATCTTCAATATTTCCATCACCGAAAAGATTGTTGCCTTCAGAAACAGACCTGGAATGAATATGAATAGTTGAAAGTAAGGTCACAGCTAGGGTACATACGGGTGTGTTAATATTTGCGGGTCTGTCAGTACCTCCATGCTACCTGTGGTAGTACACCATGTCAGCCAGCAAAACAAATGCAAGTAACTTTTACACACCCTGATAGTCGGAGATATATGCCAATCCCCCGGTCTTCTCATACTGAATGTGTTGAGTAAATGCCAAGAAAAGGGCTGTACTGTACCCATCCTCGCCAGGATCAAGGAGAGGATCACAGTCCGTGTTGTGAATGAATTTCACGAAGGCATCTGGCCCACCCAGAATAAGTTCCTCTAAGAGAAATGCAGCCTGGACAGAGCATGGTTTAGCACCCGGTTTAGCAACGATCATCTGGCCAGGTAGGAAGGATAGTGCGAGTCCAGCATGAATGAAATGAAGACGTGGAATCTCAAAAGGAGGGGGGTTTGACGAGGCTGCAACACAACGGTTGACGAAAGCATAGGTGAGATCTAACAATGAATTTGCCCAGTACAGGACATTGGCTTCCTTGAACTGCTTGGACAATTTGTCGGCCACAGCGTAACGTCCAACTTTGTATGTGCCTGCCAATGGTCCATTTGGAGGAAATATCTTGATGAAAGGTCTCTTGACTATGACTTTCTGATGCGGGATTGAACCTAGTCCGGTTGTAGGAATGTGTGACACGAGTGTTAACCACCCAGGATGGGCAGTCTTGAATCCACCTTGGCCAATGAGATTGGCAGAGGATGTGTCGACTGTCAGTTGCCCAGTTGCCAATTCTGCAGTATGCAATGTGAATGACTGATACTTGCTATTTTCCAGAATTTTGGACATTGGGCGAGTAGCAATCCAGTACAGCTGGACATTTTCGTTCTGCAGGTCATACACTTTGAAAGGACATTAGTGCCACAAAAAAGATACTCAAGATATGGAACTCACCACTCTGCGCATCTACATTTGCTATTCCGCCAGATCGGAGTGCTTCTTTCAACTCATTACGATCGGGTGACCAAAAGATATTGGCAGAAGCAGCTTTCTTTAGTGGTGGTGATGTAGATGAGGATGTAGAACTAAGGCTACTGGCTGTACGGAGGTGAGTCTTCTTTAAGGGAACTTCAGGAAGTGGAACCTCAGTGGTAAGGTAGTCTTCGCCCTGGAAGACGTCAATGGAGGCTTTGGAGATAGCTGTAGTAGCCATTGGAGCTTGGTGGGTAGCCTCGTCCTACAAGAGTCCCAAGTCAGCCTAAATGCACAAGAAAAAGTAATAGCATTACCTCTTCAGCTCGCTCGGTCCATTCTTCGACTTGCTCGGTCCATTCTTCATATTCACACCACTGGCTCTCAGGTACAACAACCATGAGTGCAAACTGTTTCGTCTTGAATATCGGTGACTTTAAGCCTTTACGTCCAGCTTGAATGCATTGGGAGTAAAAATATGGCTTGTGTGCATGATGACCTGATAGATCTACCCATCGTGAGTCTTGGACGACGAATTCTTTATACCGCCACTGAAAGGCAGGACAGAATGATTGAATCTTCGGATAAACAATATCGAGGGCTATTTTGATGAGACCTGGGGCGTCAATTTGAGCGTCTATATCCTTTTTTCCTTCGCAGATACTCTGGATTGGCATTAGTGGTTGCATTGCAATAGAGTAGCTAAACACATATCCCAAAAGGTGTACCACGCCCACCCTTCTTCCGACTACCTCCCTCATGAACAGCCGAAATTTTGAGTGAGATCGTTTGAGATGGAGGAGGAGCATAGGATAATTTTGCCCAACAATCATGCTCCGAGCCATAGTGGGCATGGTGTGGCGTATATCCGGTGGAACTACGCAGAGCTTGCTGTGATGATGCCTGGGCATGGTGTGGCATATATCTGGTGGAACTACGCGGAGTTGGCTGTGATGATGCCTGCCACAGTGACGGAACACTAATGTCAGGCCCTGCAGAAAACTCGGACCGTCCATGGGACAAAGGTATCACTGGTGGTGGATTGACCGACACTTGGCAAATCAGTCCAGAAATCGTTACACCAGGTAATTAATACAACGACTTACATTTTCTTTGGCCTGCGTTCACTGACTGCCGAATGACATGTGGATCTGGAGGGCCTCAACCAGTGAAGCCAGAACTACCACCACTGGCAGAACCTGGAGTAGGGCGAACTGAAAATGCTTGTTAGTTATAGACATTGTGCCAGAACTTGACTTACCAGCAGGTCACACAGATGTTGCTGCCTTCTTTTGATAGTGTTCATGGCAGGGACCACAGACATAGCGCCCTGGTTTACCATGCTCTATGGTGGTCACATAGAAGCAAGGGTCACCCTTGGCGATATTGGCGCCACATGCAGGATGCTGGCACAACCGGTCCTCTTTCGCAAAGGCATCCTTGGTGTATTGAGACACGAGCTCGTAGTTAGACATAGCCACAAAGAATAGTAGTTGAAGAGGGAGACTGAAGCTCAGAGCGCAATGTCCAGGATGCTTAAATGCACCATGAACCACTTAATTTAGATATGTATATGTACAAGAAAACATACCAAATATCCGACATTGGAAGTTGCACTGCAGAGAGTGAGACAGATAATGATGTGCAGAGAGTTGTGCTGCAGAGAGATTACCGAGGATCTGGAACATTGTTCACCGGAAGTTGCGCAGCAGAGAGCTGCAGAGAGATCAGTTATAGTACATTCTATATACAATTTGATGAGACCTAGCATGCTGTCAGTGCTCATATGATGGCGCTTGGCAGTATGCCCAGTCGTGTTAGAGTTTGAGTTGGCGTTCATTGGCGTTGTTGTTAGAAATGTTGCTGGTGGCACTATTTGTATTTGGAGATGCCCTGTTAGGGTTCAAGTTGGTGTTCGCAGTAGTATTGGCGTTGTTGTTAGACATGTTACCGGCACTGTTCGCAGTGGCATTGGCGTTGTTATTAGAAATGTTGCTGGCACTATAGGTTGCAGTTGCTCACTATTGGTATTTGGAGATGCCCCTCCAGGTTAGAGTTCGAGTGGTATTGGTGTGTTTGAGCTGCGTGAACTCGTTTGAGCTGTGTGAAGCTTACGGTCAGAAGCTGCAAGGCTAATCATGAAACTCACAGTCAGAAGCAACAGTGAGTTATCTAGCTGCGGAGTAAAGTTTATGGTCAGAAGCTGCAAGGCTACTCATGAAACTCACGGTCACAATCCTAGAATGTCAAGCTTGGGTAAGAGGAGAGGGTAAGTGCTCTTTCTGAATGTCAAACTAGGTAAGAGGGGAGCGCTCTGCAGACAACTAATATTGAACATGGCCACAGCCAACTACTGAACGTAAGTAATCTCCTATCTCCTCCAAAGCAATTCCCATGCACAGTAAACAAGTTTAGTAAGACATTTCCTACACCATTTCAATGTACAGCGGTCAAGGAATTGTCAGTATAATGGGCTCCTTCATGGGCTCAAGCCGCTCAACTGACAATGCCTAACCAGAACAAACCCACACGTTCATCCTCCAACCTTTGACCTTGCATTGACGCTGACTTAGATGTTCTAGCACCTTTGGCTGACATCATGCTCCACATCCTTCGGCTGTGGAAGTCATGTCTCATGGACAAGCAGATAGTCCAGGCCTTACAAAAAGAAATTGATACTTAACGCTATGGAATTGGATTAACTAAATTTATACAGGTTCATACGGACATGGGGCTTCTGCGCACACGCCAGCAAGGCCATACTGTGGAGTCCATTCGTGATGCCATGCTCGAACTTCGTGAAATGTACCCCAAGGCTGGCATGAGAGGAATAATTAGCTTACTACACCACGAGGAGGGTATGAGTGTATCAAGGTATGGACACTTTCTGATCGTTCCCATCGAATGAACACTTCAACAGGAGTGTCATAAAGTCTTATTTCGCCATCCACAAAGCTGACCTTGTTTGCCAACGAAAGGCCTGCCGCCTGCAAAGGAGGCGCTTTTGGGCTGCTGGAGTAAATGACATAGTCGCAGTGGATCAGCATGACAGATGGCTGCGGTTCGGTCTAGCGTTGCACACTGGAATCGAACCTTTCTCTGGTCACATCATGTGGATGCGAGTTTGGCATTCCAATCAAAATCCGCAGCTCATCCTGAGCTACTATCTAGATACTATTGAGAACCTTTGTCGTGAGTACTTTGATTCGGAAATTATCACAATGTTCTAATGTCCTCAATAGATATGCCATTGGTTACACAGAGCAACCCTGGGACCGAAAATTTTGGGATTGCCAATGGCCACACCATGTTGTGTCAATGGTACGATCCTTCGCTACAGGGCACATTACAGCATCGCTGGATGCGAACCAAGAAAAATGTCATGCTGGAGATTGCATGGTCACAACTGTGACGTCGATTCACTCCGGGTTTTGAGTCCCTGCTGGACCACAGAGTCGAACAGGACTGGTATGACAGTGATAATACACTTCAAGTGTATGTGTTTCGAGTTTCAATCTGTCGCACTGATTAATGTTTCTTCAGAATGGTCTTTCGATGGGTCTTCATCCCATGGTTGCAGCGCGAATTAGATTCTTACCAGGACCGGATCAATCATACCGCCAAAAGGCGTGATCGCAATAAGGTACTGCCGCATGGAGTCCCAGAACTTATCTATCGGTCCGCTGAAGACTTTGGTGCCCTTGACTTCAAGGTGCGCACCATCTAATGTTCGTCTTAGGGAGCTGACCTTGACTCGTCAATAGATCAAGATAGAGAAGGCTGCTGTGGATCATGTGTGAGCGACGTACATCAAACCTGGACACCCTGTGTTTGATCTCGTGCCCAGTGACCTTGGAGACGCTTTCCAGATGTGCTATAAACGTTTGGGACGTCCTGTTGTCAATCGCAAATCAGCTTGGACAGTGTATCTAGGTTTGCTTCGTATATTTTCTGCCCTCATTGAAACATGACCCCGGATGCCGCTCCCTGACAGTATTGAAGAAGACGAAGAATTGCCACTCCTTCAGGAGCATCAAGACCTACCATTTCACGAAGAGCCTAATGGGTATTATTATATGGGTGGCGTTTGTGGAGGACTTGGACTAGATGATGGTCATCATTGATTACTCGATGACCTTACTCATGAAGACAAACCAGATGTCCCTCACAAGGCTGACAATGCCGGTCTTGTTGTTTGGGAATTTTCGGACGAAGAAGTGAGTGCAATGGACGAGTGGTGATTTGCTGGCCACGGCGAACGATTTCGAAACAAAGGCAGGCGTTGAAGTGTGGCAGTTGGCTTGGCATATCGTACTTTGATAAAGTGCACATTTCTTGATCTTGACATTACTCCATCGCACGATGCTCAGACTTGAATGAGAAGGAAAATAACAATAGCACTATTTAATTTTTGAAAAGGGTGTTCAAGGTCCCACAGAAGCTACCTGCCTTATATGGTGCATTGGGAGAAGCATGCACATGAGAAGTTGAGCGCGGTTGTCTGGCTTTCCATACTTTTCGCATCCGAATTACATGGATACATGCCTCTCCATTACTCTTCAGTAAATGGCCCTTCTCCAAAACGAGTTCATGGTACCCTGTTATCATTCGGACCTTTCTCAGTTCCTCCAAATGACTTCAAACCCTGAGCAAACAAAGTTTGGACACTCTCACATTATTAACAATGAAAAGAGTGTTGAGTACCCTGTTGTGACTCCAAGCTAGCTCGGTTGCCAGACTTACCTTGACCAAAAAGTCCGAACATCAATAAACACTGCACTTGCACCAAACCATTCCGTACTTCACAAAGGACCTCGAAGACTACAATAACATTCAAGTGGCACATCTATAGTGTGGGTTTGACCCAAGGGAATAGCTACTGATAACAGCTCTAGATACAAAGACCCAAAAGTGTGCTATGCATGGGAAAGTGCATCACTATAAGGAGTGCGGGAAGTGCATCGCTATATGAAGCGCTATAGGTGTTGCTATTGGAGCACTATGTTGCTATTAGAGTGCTATGAGTGGTAGAGGAGGGATAAGGTATCTCAAGGTAATGAAAGTCAAGGATAATGATTGCAAGGCTAAGGAAGGTATAAGGAAGCCAATAGGGGCTATAGAGTGCAACTAATGGTGACTACTTCTAAGTAAGACCTAAGGGAAAGGAAATACAGTTGAAAGGAAGTAAAGTAAGTATTCCTAATCCTGGGTTACTTATAGTAGTCAATATCCTTGTTGGAGATGGAAGGAATAGGAAAAATGTGCAGTAAGAATGTAATAAGGCTGCAACACTTATTACAAAACATGAGGCAAGGCAAAATACATACCAATGAGGTAGGATGGACTTTGGATGGATGCGAGCTTTCCTAAGGGAGTTCCAAAGCGCGAGAACTAATGTGCAGGTATGCGCGCAGCATGGGAATGAGCGCACGGGCCCATAGAGCGTGGGAATGTGTCGCTAGATGAGCGCTAAGTGTGGGAAAGCATCACTATTAGAGTGCAAGTGTAGAACTGCTCTATAACACTTTACTGAGAGAATCTGATAGTGCCAAAGGCGTGGGAATAGCGCAGGATATGGTGTGGGAACATGGATAGCGCTGCAGGAAGTGTGCACATGGTGCAGGAATGTGTGGACTATGTGTCGGACAAGGATTATAGCAAAAACGAGTGAGGGCTGACAATAGGCAGGTAGTGAATGGTATTGGAAGTTCAGCTATTGAGACCTATATGAAAATAGGGTTTTATGTGCCCAGCAGGAACTATATTGTCACACCGCTTCCATTGAGGAAGTCCCTAACGAAGAAAGACCAGTACCCATCTCCATTCCCAATGAAACTTCGCAAGTCTTCAATACCAAAGAAGATATCTGGGAAAATTTTGAACCACCCATTTATGATGTCTCTGCTTATCTCTTACGAGATGATGATGTCCTTATCGAATACCAAGCTGACAGGTCAGAAATGCATAAGAATGTGTCATTCGACAATCCCCTCACCTGAGATGGGACTTCAAAAGCTGAGCAGAAGCTTAACTTGCCCCAGCCCAAGTTTGGCAACAAGGCACAGCAATTTGCTATGGCTGGTGCCCACGGAGAAGTGGAACAAAAGAAGAAGTCGTTTGAAGAGCTAGTCCCATCCTACCTTCATGATTTTGCCGATATATTCGCAAAAGATGGCTTGAATAAGCTCCCCCCAGAACAACCTGGCATTGATCATCAGATCAAGACAAAACCTGGTTTTATTCCCAAAACATCGAAAATTTATCCCTTATCAGAAAAGGAGCGGTCCACAGTCAAGGCTTTATCAATGAGAATGTTAAGAAAGGTTTCATTTCAGGGTCAAAGTCTCCTCAAGTGAGTGAGTTCTTTTTTGTCAGAAAGAAGAGCGGTGAACTCTGGCCCTGCCAGGATTATCGGTGTAAGGAACATCGCGTCTACCTATTGATTTTGAGGTCCTACAGGCTCAAACTCCAATGCTCAAATCACCACATCCAGAGCGCGCGCCTCGCGCCTATCTCCACATGCCGGTCCGCCCCTTGTCCTTGCTGATTTACTGGTAAGTTATCTCAATTGCTACGAAAGCGTTCACTTCAGACCCGAGTGCGCGCCTTACATATAGTTACATACATACTAATTACTCGGGACTGCGCGCTATTCGGCTCGGTACCCGCGCGCCTTCACGCTTATAGATACAGTATATAGAGACCTTACTGGACTTTTAGTTCACACACTTCGCACACTCCCCACTCCTTAGCCATAGTTAGACTCTAAAAGTACCACATATATGATTGGATTTGTCGCGTATCCGCATTCACGACAACCCGCGCGTATAAACCATAACGCGCACCGCGCCTTTCGCGTTCCCTGCGCCCTTGAGCACCCTCCCTCGTTGCAAGAGAGTCCCTTGCCCATATTCCGAGGTTCTCCCTCTCAGTAGCTGTCCTATGGGTCGAGTATATACCTCGCACCCAGGTCTTACTGTAGAGTTTCCCCATACCCAAAACCGCCTTTTCATCCCTGTAGTTGAGCCTCACCCTTCATTGGTACATCAACAATTGGACAATAAAGAATTCTTACCCACTCCCTCTTCCCCTGACTCTTATCACCTGGCTCCATGATGTGAAGTATTTTACTAAAATGGACACCCGATCCAGATACAATAATATGTGGATTCACCCAGACGATCATTGGAAAGCGGCATTCACCACAGATTATTTGAACCCAATGTCATGTTCTTCGGTCTCTGCAACTCCCCTGCCACGTTTCAGGCATACATGAACCGCACTTTCCAGCAGGAGATTAACAAGGAATGGCTAGTAATTTACATGGATGATATCCTCATCTTTTACAAAATGCTTACTGAACATTGGATGCATACCAGATGGATATTGGAGATGATCCACCAAGAGCAATTGTTCCTCAAACCAGAGAAATGTACCTTCAATGCTCAAGAAGTTGAATACTTCGGCATGATCATCAAACCTGGTTGCGTCACTATGGAACCTGCTAAACTTGACGGAATTAAGGATTGGCCCGTTCCAACCACGGTTAAAGAAACTTGATCGTTCCTCAGATTTTGCAACTTCTACCAGAATTTCATCTCACACTACTCTGATCTTGCCCGCCCCCTGATTGATCTTACAAAGAAGGATGTCCAATTCTCTTGGTCAACCACATGTAACAACTCCTTCCTGGCCTTGAAAGATTGCTTCCTTCGTCAACCCAGTCCTCTGAAACCCAGACCCTACTCATCAATTTGCCATTGCTACTGATGCCTCCCTTGTCGCTACTGGAGCGGTGCTCCTTCAGACCAATGAACATGGCCAGTACCACCCTTGTCACTATCTTTCCCAATCTTTGAACCCTGCCGAATGTAACTATCAGATCTTTGATCACGAGCTACTTGCCATAATCCGTGCGCTCACTGAATGGCATCATTATCTTGAAGGAAACCCTCATCCCGTTATTGTCTTTATGGTGTAAGGAACATCGCGTCTACCCATTGATTTTGAGGTCCTACAGGCTCATACTCCAATGCTTGTATCACCACGCTCAGAGCGCGCACTTTAGCGCACTCGCACGCTTCACGTGCCTCGCGCCTATCTCCACACACCTGTCCGCCCCTTGTCCTTGCTGATTTACTGGTGAGTCATCTCAATTGCTACAGAAGCATTCACTTCAGATCCGAGTGCGCGCCTTACATATAGTTACATACATACTAATTATTCGGGACCGCGCGCTATTTGGCTCGGTACCGCGTGCCTTTGCACTTATAGATACAGTATATAGAGACCTTACTGGACTTTTAGTTCACACACTTCACACACTCCCCACTCCTTAGCTATAGTTCGATTCTAAAAGCACTGAATATACGACTGGATTCATCGTGTATCTGCACTCACAACGACTCGCGCACATCAGCCATAACGCGCACCACGCCTTTCGTGTTCCCCACGCCATAGAGCACCCTTCCTCATTACAAGAGAGTCCCTTGCCTATATTCTGAGGTTCTCCCTCTCAGTAGCTGTCCTATGGGTCGAGTATATACCTCGCACCCAGGTCTTACTGCAGAGTTTCCCCCATACTCATTATCGCCTTTCATCCTTGTAGTGGAGCCTTGCCCTTCAACGGATCATAAGAATTTGCTCTATTTGCACACTGCCCAGAAGCTTACACGTTGTCAAGCTCACTGGCAATTGATCCTTTCTATGTTTGATATCAAACTCCACCATGTTCCTGGAACAAAGCTTGCTGCCCCTGATGTCCTGTCCCGTCGACCTGATCATCATCCTACTGACTCGGACAATGCCAATGTCACTCTTCTCCCCAATACCATGTTTGTCTGTCTTCTGGATGATTCTCTCCATGATGCTTTATCCAGCAATGACCCTCCCTCGGACCCTATCTTCTCCACTGCCTCTGATGCATTGAACGGTCTCTGTCTTCCACCCATGAAATCCGCATTGTCTGATTGGAAAATTGTTGACTCTATTTTGTACTATAAAGACCGCACCTACGTATCCCCTTCTGCTCGACATGATCTTCTCCACCGGCTCCATGATCACCCCATGGCAGGCCATCCTGGCCATTTCAAAATGGAAGAACTGGTCAAGTGTGACTTCTGGTGGCTGTTAAAGACCGCAGCACGCGGGTGCATACAATCTCTCGGAGGGGTGAGTATGACTGACTCAGAAGGGCTTTGGCCTCAGCTCGTACGCTGTGCCCCTCACCTGAGTACGGTGCCCTTAATTTCGGATAAAGTCCAATAAGGTCCTAACGAAGTCCAGAGGACTCCGGAGGCAGACAACTCTGGTGGAGCGTCCGAAGGACTTCCGGATGAGCGCAGGAACCGTCCGGATGAGTGCGGGAAACTTCCGGACGAGTATCGGAAACTCGGATGGAGTTCCGTCCACTTGATAGGAAGTGGGATAAACGCGCATATCAATCCTTGGTGAAGGCATAGGGTGGATATACTGCAATGGACACAGTCCGAGGCAGGAAGAGTGGTCCGGAGTTCCAGATAGGGGTTCCGGAGCGGATGCGGACGGATATAGACTACCCTTAGGTAGAGACGGAGTTGGATAAGGATCGGAAAGAGTGTAAGTATCGGAAGACAAGACTTTAACCTAAGGATACAATCCTTTAGGCTTAAGATAGAATCCGGAAATGGAGGAAGTCCGGAAACGCGGAAGAGCGGAGCTCTGGCCTAGGGAATCAATCCCTAGGCCCAAAGGATAGAGAAGGGGTCCTTACAACACTAATGTGCGAGGACAAGAATGCTGCAAGACAATAATATTCGAACTGAGGATCTATCGAGAAGTACAAGAGTTTATATACTGTAGGTAGCTAACGGAATAGTCAGAGGCAGTGTCCGAGGCTATGTACACTAGCGCAGTCAAAGGATAACGGATCAGTAAGCATAACGGATAAGTAACAACCGAGTACCGGTAATGGACAAGTAGCGAAGATATCGGGTAAGTATAGAACCGGTTATCCGAAAGGTAGAGAATACCGAATAATGGAATAAGGCTGTGTCAATGCTATATGGACAGGTAATGAATAAGAAAGCTTATCGTATCGGATCCGGAGTGGATAGACATATCGGATAAAGGAATAGGCTATGTTAATCTTATATGGACAGGTAATGGATAGGAAAGCTTATCGTATCGGATCCGGAGCGGATAGGCATATCGGATCGGATCCATATATCGGATCGGACGGATGAGCGGTAGTTGGTAGTTGGACAACTGCGATAGTGGATGAGACTGGAACTGGTTATGGATGAAGTCTAGGATCCTAATCTAAGGATTAGTCCATAATCCGACTATACGATAGGTCCAGAATCTGGGATATGACAGTGGCCTGGCCTCAGTGCCTATGTCCATAAATATGTTGAAGGTTGTGCTCTCTGTCAGCAAATGAAGTCCGACACACCCTGTGACACTGCCCCTCATCCCAATCCCCTCCACCATGACTGTTCCCTTCACCTTCCTATCTGTGGACCTCATCACCTATCTCCCTCCTTCTGGGGGTTTCGACTCTATCATGGTCATGGTAGACCATGGCCTTAGTAAGGGGGTAACTATTATTCCTTGCTTGAAGACAATCACATCAGAAGGAGTAGCCAAACTTTTCTTTAAACATGTCTACCGGCAATTTGGACTCTATGATAAGATCATCTTGGATTGAGGCCCCCAATTCATATCGAAGTTCTCTCATGCCCTTGCTAAGCTTCTCGACTACACCATCACACCCTCCACTGCTTATCACCCTCAGACTGATGGACAGACTGAACGTCTTAATCAGGAATTGGAAACCTACCTTTGGATCTACTGCTGAACTAACCCTGAAACATGGGTCAAACACCTTCCCCTTGCAGAATTTGTCCATAACTACCAAAGCATGACTCCTGTAATGCCTCCCCATTCTATCTCATGATGGGATATAACCCTCGGTCACTACCTCACACCCTCGCATCGTCTCCTGTCCCAGCAGCCGAAGAGTGCCTATGCCTCTTACAGAAAGTCAGAGAAGAAGCCATTGCTTGTCACAACATCGCCATGCAACGAATGGCGGAACGCTCTCATGGGACAAAGTATACACCATGGAAGATTAGTGATAAGGTTTGGTTATCAGCAAAGAATCTCATCATCTCTATCCCGAAGAAGAAGCTAGGACCAAAACAATATGGACCATTCCTGATCAAAGCCATGCTTAGCCTGATTGCGTTCACACTCCAACTTCCAGAACAATAATGAATTCGTCCCACATTCCATGCTTCTGAACTATTGTCCTATTGGGAGACTGATATCCATGGACTGAACTTCCAGGAACCACCTCCTGACATCATTGCAGAAGAAGAATATGAAGTCGAGGCTATCCTCGCACATAAGGGTATGGGTAAATGAAGACACTATCTCATATCATGGATCAGCTATTTCTTGGCCAGCAATGAATGGATCCCAGAAGAGAATTTAGGTAATGCATTGGAGATGATAAGGAGCTATAAGAAGAAGAACAAACTCGCTTAAACCCAATGTACACCGGCAACATCATCTGGCAACACTCTGACTTCCTATGAACAGCAGAGCTTCTTGAAACTGGGAGGGAGAGTGCTCTGTAGAATTTCTTCATCTGCTTTGCATTTTGAATGTGCCACAGAAAATTCACATTTCTTCATGTGTGGTGTCATCAAGCTTTTGGGAAAATCATCAAGGGCCTTGCATTTTGGAATCACTGGGGCCAACAATGATTTGATATTCACATATAAAATAATGCATACAGATGGAACAGATCCAAGAACCTGTGTGGTAATCATGGCTAGAAGACAATGGTAAACAACTCAGAATTATGCAACATATTTATTGTAAATTAGACAATAGATATACCCCCATGCCTGCTGCAATGAACTAAATAAAAGCAAATGAGAAAACAGGACACAAGAGTATCACTGAAAGATATGAAGTCATAGTCAAACAACAATATCATCATGGGATTGACTCACCAGTCCCAAGTCATATCCTAACAATCAATAGTTCATCCTGGATGAGGTAACCAGTGTACTGAATGAGTCTAGATTCTTTGATATGAATTTGCACTAAGTCCAATAGGTTGACTCACCAGTCCTATCCTAGCAAACAATTGTTTATCCTGGAAGAGGTAATAATGCAGCAAGTCCAGACCATCTTAAATGAACTCAATGTACCAAGTCAAAACAAGCACCTAAACCCAATCACAAGTGATGTAAATTGACTATGAAAAGAAAATTAGGGGTTGTCTGATGTTAGCAGTAACAACTGGATATAATCTTCATTGCACTTAGCATGAAAAGGAAAATCAAGCCTAACTGCATTAAATAGTGGATTGGATCACACTGTGATCACAATTGAAGATACAATGGGGACAGGGGCAAGATCAAATTTACTAGCATACAGTGAATATAGAAGAAACATAGCTGAATTGGATGGTTGAAGATTATAACAATATTAACTCTACTCAGATCTTGTAGTACATTATAAAATCAAGTTAGACAATGCAGCTAAGAAATTCAGATACCATCAACTGCACTGTCATATAGCAGCAGGAAAAATCTGACAATGTGCCTGAATAGAGAGCATGCATAGCAATGTTTATGAACACACAGATAATAGCAAAGTGAACAAGCTGGAAGGTTGGCAAAGTTCCTGTAAAGCATGAAGGAGGTGACACATCATTCTCCATTGATGTTTGAAGTTGATTAAATATCACCAATGCAAAGGATATTTAACCATACTATTTCGCCTTCCTCCTAGACCTTCACACTACTATGCCCATTAAAGCAGCTGCCAGTAACAACAGTGCATCCAGACTGCCCTTCATATGACTAATATTATTAGCATGGTACAATATCCCTGTGCTATAATCAAATACATGAGCAAATCCATCATCATCACCACCAACAAAAATAAGTCCCACCTGCCTAGCAACAGAGATTTGCAGAGGAACATTGTGGAGGATCACATGGCTATAGGATTGTATGTGGTGAAGGGTAGGGACAGTGTATTTATCCACCTCATCTTTGAGATTCCTCACAAGGAGGAAATTGCCCTCAAGAATAACATTGCCACTACAGCATGTGTGAATAACTCAATGTATAGAGCAAAACATCACTTACATTCTTCCCTGTACCTTTTTGCACCATTTTAGATCCCAAGGTTCCATAGAATAGCAGAATCTGAAGACAATAGTTGCAGTAAAATAAAATAAAATGGGATAGGCAGCCTACATTTCACCACTTTCTAGAAATAACACTAGGAGAGAAGCACCATTGTCATAGAAGTGAACTGTGCAGGCAATGTACAGCTGTTTATCAGGCTGTGAGATGATGATGGTCACAAGGCTTTCTGATGAAAAAATCAACACCATACAACAATTGATGTGTATGGTGGCTCACTGTCTTATGTCAGATTCCAAAGATGTGGGTGGCTACCAGCAGCACTTGCCAAATGCCAATGAACAGGATCCCAAGCAAGTGACTCTACTGCACCTGAGTGGCTCATGGTTGTGCTCTGGAATCTAAACAGCACCTGTGGTGATTGACTGTCATCAATAAGAGCAATAACAATGCCCTATCACTTATATCATTGCTTCTTTCATATACTTTAATGTTGCCATCCAAAGCCTCAAATGCAAACATTGTTTTGCCATAATTATCAATGTCCATCCAGGTAATGGCACTGATATAACTGGCTGCTGGTGTAAATATTTCTTGAATCATTTCTCCAGACACCAAGCTCTATATGACTATGCAACTATCATTGCCTATCCTGCTCTTAGTACAAGTCAAGTGAGAGAAAGACTAAGAGTAATCACCTCCAGTAAGGAGCAATGCTCTGTGCATACTCACAGCCAATACATTGACTACTTTAGTGTGGTGAGAGTGTGTGTATTTGCTAGAAAACTACTTTTCCATCAATGAGAATATAACTTGACTGAAGTTGCAGGACTTACATCTATGATCGAATATTGAGATATGTAGAAGGCAAATTAGTCATATTTAACCATGCATTTACACCATGATTATAAAGTTCATAACAAAATGCATAGTCAACAATTGACCAATTGTCTATTGACCACTATAGAGATGGCAGATTTGGAGTTTGATCAGAGGAGATCCTGACTTGATTGGTAATGCTAATTGTTTGATAACACTGTCCAATCTACTTTTAAATCAGGAATTAAGTTACTCAAGCCATGAAACTCATAGCATCAAAAATATTCCCGGTGTAGAGACTCAATTCTCTACAGGCTGGTATTGGCCTATTTTATGGCTCATGACCACTGGGCTTCACAGCACAACATCGCCATCATGTACCCAGGACACTTTCCTGCACTCGCGCTTAGTTCGCATAGTTGCACATCTTTGCGTTCTATTGCACATCTTCGCGTTCTCACACATCTTCGCATTCTCGCACATCTTCGCATTCCATCGCGCATCTTCACGTTTCATCGCGCATCTTCACGTTCCACCGCGCATCTTCGCGTTCCACCGCGCATCTTCGCGTTCCACCACGCATCTTCGCGTTTCATCGCGATTTAGTGCACATCATCGCAGGAGCATCCATCCATTGTCCAGCCAGTTCCTTGGTGCGTCGCATTCCATTTATTACTATATCTGACTATGTTTGGCATTGTACGATTATTATTTCATTATGGACCCTTACATTACATCATTTACATACTTAGAGCACTCCCGATTCACTTCCGAGCCCTGGGAAGGCGCTTATGTGCAACTTAGGGTTGCCATGTCTGTTTTTACAACTTAGCTTCTGGCAGTCACCATCTATCACCAGTTAGTTCCATGCAGTGCATGTATCCGTCATTGTAGTCCCTAGCATCCGTCTATAGCTAGTGGCAATCACATTATCCGTCTATTATCCGTCCAGCATCCGTCCTCCTTGTCTCAATTCACATCCCAGCACCGTTTATACATCTTCTCTACACTTGCGCACTTCGCACGCTACTTTCCCACGCTTCACGCAACCATCGCGTTTCGCTTTCCTGCATGCGCCTTCAGCGCGTTTCGCGTTTCTTCGCGTTTCACCGCATTCCATCGTGTTTCTTCGCGTTTACTTCGCGTTTCATCGCATTTGATTAGGGTTGATCAGCACTCACTTGTGGATCTTCGCTTTCCTTGCGTCCCCTTTAGGGTCAAACACTCTTGCTTCTGCGAGTATAACAGCTAGGTAGAGCTGAGACTCACTTATACTGGTTTAGCATTATTATAGCTAGTGCCTAGCCAGGTTGTGATACCTACACCGGTTACCTAGTCCATAACCTCTTAAGCCTAATAAGCTTATACTTGTGATTAACTTGTTTCGCTTTGACCCTTGGTCATCGCGTCTTTAATCTCTTAGAAGCCTTAGGCTCTGTTCGGAAATCAAATTTTGCTGAATTTCGACTTCAAATTTCAGACTCACTTTGCGCTTTGTCATCGTTCTAATGGTAGTGTGACGTGTGACACTGATAATCGATGTCAATACTACCCAATGCCTGCTATTACTCGACGATCTGCTTGCCACATCCGTTCCAACTACCCCTACAATAGACCCACCATGGCACCCCGAAAGAAAAAACAAGCTGCAGGAAGTCAGGAACCTGAGATCAAAGACAGATGTGTCTGGACAGTAGATGATGAAAACACGCTTGTGGATTTTATTGAGGCCAATAAAGCCAGGGCTGGTGATGGTGTCAATTTTGACAGGACGTTCTGGATTGAAGCCGCTGCGCACCTTGCTGAGTCCACATCAAAAGGTGCAGTGAAGACAGCAGAGGCGTGTTCATCCAAATGGAGTTGTGTAAGCCGTTGCCCTCATGTTCCATCTGCTTATGATACTGATACACCTCTAGCTCCATGGCACATTTACCATCGTCGATACATTAGCCAATAAGTCAGGCCTGGCATGGCACAATGATCGCGGTGCTGACATCACAGCTGAATCAGAGATGGTCTGGGCCGATATCATTAAAGTAAGTACAGTATACTCTTTGTAATGGTGCAACTACTAACACTAACATCCAGGTTACTCCTGCTGCCAAACCGTTCAAGGAAAAGGGCTGGCCACCATATGAAAAACTCAAGAATATATTATCTTCAAAGGCAAAGGGGACGAACGCTTATCACCCCCTGCAGTCCTCCATCACCTCACTGGCTAGCACTAGCACCAGCGCTGCTGCTGCAGGCACAAGCTTCGAAGAAATTGAGATGCGGCACAATGAGGCAGTACTGGATGAGATCGAGAACGGTTCCCATAACTCAGATGCGGTGGATGTCCTCATGCTGCCACCACCCTCCCCCTTTGATGCAGCACTACAACCCCCTTTCGTTCCATCTACGCCGGGTACATCTTCAGCTACCAGTAAACGAAAAGCTGAAGGTGACGATAGCATGAGGACTCTTGTACGCCCTTCCAGCTCTTCAAAGTCAAAGGGCACCGAATCAGCAACAGGAAGGTCGGTCAAGTCTGTGCGTTCTAACCTGCCTCAAGCATTCCAGCAGATAGGCTCGGATATTCGGGAACTTAGTACCCTCCTTTGACCGTGCATCAGATGTCATCCAAGAGCGTGCATCCCACACTGTTGATCCCATTCCACTGCGCAAGAAGGAGGCGATCATTCAGCTGCAGAAGGAGGAGGGTCTGGAGGATCGCCAAGTGGTGGCAGTGATCAAACATTTCCAGAGTGACGTTGCAATCGCTGATTCATACCTTGCCATTGAGAAAGACAGTATCCGCAGGCTTTTCCTGGAAAATTACTTTACATAGTTTTTTTTTCATACTTTGTATCGCCTTGGCTCAAATATATTGTGCGCAACCTATACATTTTATTCACGATAATGCCAAACATCGAGGTACAAATGAAACCTAAGTGGGATAGCAATTACTACATAAGATTGTTCTCCACAACCTCCAGCCCTCTATGCGCTCTCACATTATTGAAATCCTCCCACATTTGACGAGCGATCTCATCACAACGTTCATGTGCACGGTTCCGTGCCTCATTAGAGGGAGGACCTTCAGCAAGCACGCCGGCATCATACATAGGTTGATGGATGTCGAGATTGACCTCATGATAGTCTAATATATCATTTGGATCATGAACACGGATGACGTTGTGCACAAGGCACAATGCCGGGGGGATGCGAGCTTGTATATCCATGGTATAATGAGGTGGGAGAAGTAGAATCCGAAAGCGATTTTTGAGAATGCCGAAGATGCGTTCGATGACGTTTCGAAGCATAGCGTGGCGAAGATTGAACAGTTCTTGGTGATTACGAGGGCTAAAAAAATGTAAGCAGGAGTTAGGAGCACAGAAAGGGCTACTTACGCAAGATGGCCACGGTCCCACTCGGCCAGATGGTACCGCACTCCACGATATGGCACGAGTAGCTCATCACATGCCGCAAATCCAGCGTCGGCGAGATAGTACTTGCCAGGGGGGATATGAAAATCTGTTATGTGAGCACTATAATAGACGCGTGCATCGGCTACTGACCCCTCCCAGCCACTGAGGATATAAATAAATGACATATTGAAAGAGCAGGCTGTGAGGCAGTTTTGAGTTAAGCCCCCCTTGCGATTGCAAGTGGCATCACGATCTGCACGATTTGGGTGGCACACAAAATGGGTGCCGTCAATGGCACCAATGGCGTCGACAAAGTAGGGATAGAATTTTGGGTTCTGCCGGACTTCAAGCGGTGTGGGACTGTCTGCATCAGGCAGATGGACATACATTGAATAAATGGGGGGGGAGGCAAATGCGTTGAGAATGCGTTTGAAATACCTGCAACAAAATTAGAAAGCATGTCTACAATAACATAAATAACATACTTTGTGATGGTGTCGCTCGAACGCTGAAAGCGCTCACCAACATGGCGAACAGACAGGCCTGTAACGGATGCGTACAGAAAAATGGCAAGTTGTTCTTCAAGCGTGACATATCTTGAATTGTTGCACCCCGATTGACGCAGCAAATTCAGAAGTACATAGAATACATGGCGTCGTACTCCAAGTTCACATTGTATGCGGTCTGGATGTCCTGTGAGGAGTTCCTTGACCCATCCTATTCCTGATAGGATAGAAGTGTGATAAGGTTGTTTCTCATAGTGAGCTCGTGAGTACTGTTGGTGTGCGTCAGAGGTAGCGTTGATAACACTCTGGGCTGTATGAGCAGCCCCAACAAACAGCTTGCATATCTGTTCCAGGTAAAGTGCATCCAGCTCGCTATCGTTGACTGCAGTAGTACCGTCTATATCGTTTTCATTAACAGTGTCGTCATCTTCATCTAGTGGGTCTAATGGATCGATGTCAGGATCGATGGTGTTGCGACGCATGGTGGTATTGGTACATATGGTATATCAATAGATAATCAGCATGACATCAATGTTCAATCTCCGTTTGTCCGACGATGACAAAGCGCAAAGTGAGTCTGAAATTTGAAGTCGAAATTCAGCAAAATTTGATTTCCGAACAGAGCCTTAGTCATTGCTCCTAATGACTCAGGATATAGCTATCGCCGGCTGCAAGACAGCACCCATGCCTTAGTTCATCAACCTGCTTATCCTAAGTGGTTGGACTGTGACTCATGACCAGTACCTGCACTCCAGGCCTTGCGAGATCATTCAAGTAAGAAAGCACCTAAGTCTAGCTGCTAACACTGCATATGAGTCACTAGCCAGATTCACTACTGTCAGATACTTGTAATAGTAATAATCATAATGATAACGAGGCATATTACATGTGTGACTTACCACAATGTGGCCATGAGTGCAGCCAATTTAATTGACCATCAAACATTATGAATTTCAGCCGCTCACAACTTTGAATGCTCACTTGAAGTCTCTGAAATGTGTTGATCAGGTCTGAATTGTGGTTTAGTAGTCACCAGTAGTGACCTGAAATACTGTGGTGAAGAGACAGATACTATGACCATGATGGCAATTGGCTTGAAGTTACTATTGATTAGACTTGTGTAGCTAAGGATGGATTTTTAATTTAGAAGGTGTTTTCAATTCTAAAAAGTGCATCTCCAAATACAGGAACAATAATGATTGCCAACATTTGTTGCCAGTACAGCATTTCCGGGGCCAGCCATCAATCAGCAAGGGGAAGCTTCAAGAATAGTCAGTGCTTTTATCATGTCAATGGCAAGGCTTCTAACCTGACTTGCTAGTAGTCATGGTAGTACCTGAGGTCACTGCTGGTTAACTCAGAAACTTGAGATGTTGTGCTGCAGTCTCTAATACCAAGCCAAGATGATCTGTACTCACATTCCACTCAGCATCCATGAAATCATTGACCTACTGATTGGAATGTGTTATCTGTTACTGTCAGTATGATAGTTCATTGCTGACTATGAGAATATCAACAGTAGTAGTATGTTTGACCAGGAGACAGCTTGGTCTCTGTCCAGCCTTTTTCTGGCCTCAGAACTAATTTATGGAGTCAACATGAACTGTTCACTACATAAATAATGTCAAGACTCAAATGAAACCAAGTGAACTTAACATAAGGGATTTTCCTTGACTTGCCAATCCTGGAGTTACTCCCAAAGCTTGAAGGCAGCCACACTTATCACAAGATTGAACCTTACTTTCACATCATCATTCTGTTCTCACTCACCTAGTGATGGGGACCTCAGCAACCATGGTGCACACATGAAGTTCTAAGTTTCTTAATACTAGTAAAAGGCAAGCTCAAGGTTCAATTTAATTAATGGTCGCAGTGGGAGCAACAGGCATGTATGTCTATCATTACAGACCTGCACCCACCAAGTACCATTTCAGTCAAGTTTCTTCAATGAAACTGTTGATTTTTCCTAAAAGAAAATGTCTGGGTTCAAATGAAATTAATACAGCATGACAAATGTAGGTAATACCTTAACTGGGAGGGTTTTTCAGTCCCAAGTGGGCCTAGTGAAATCTATGTGCCTGTCACTCAGAGTCTTCCAACATGCACTAACAATTGGTTGATAACAGCAGCTATGCATTCTCAGTCTGGTGAATCAGAAATGCACACTTGTTTTATTCCTCCTCCAAGCTCTATCAGACAACTCAGTCCCACTCATCAGGATGAAGACCTCAAATTATCCTGTCAACTCTGGCCTGATAGCATTCAGACACCTGCCCAGGCCAGTGACCATGACTCTTTCCATCCTGAGAGGCCACATTATCATCAACATATTTCAATGAAACTGGAAGCATCATCCAAATGCTTCAGGGGTCACTGACTATCACCATCATCTGACTCTGACATCACAAGTACTTTGTCAGATGATGAACTTTTCACACTACGCCTCCCTCCCTCAAAAAACATGTCTTATTATGCGCAATATACAAAAAGACAGTTCAAGCCTTATGACAGACAGGGCCATGAGCCTAATGCAATTGAACTCCAGTTTTTTCACCAGTCTGTTGGAAAATGCTTCAGTGAGACAGATATGACTCTGGCTGATGTCCAGGCAGTAAGTTAGCCTTCAATGCCATAACTTCACAATAAGGAACAGTTGATACTAGGGAAAAGAACTATTCAAACCTGGCTTGCAAGG
The DNA here is from genome assembly GCA_016758765.1 of Suillus cothurnatus. Classification (NCBI taxonomy): domain Eukaryota; kingdom Fungi; phylum Basidiomycota; class Agaricomycetes; order Boletales; family Suillaceae; genus Suillus; species Suillus cothurnatus. Next base: position 136,610 of record JABBWL010000090.1, read on the forward strand.
CATATCTAACAAGGCTGTCACTCAATCCATTGTTGCAATGCAAGCCACCCACAAATGCAAGTGCTTGTGTGTTCTGAAGATGGCTTGGGAGATCAAGTCATCAGTTCAGTGCACAAAGCTTCTTGAAACAATTATGGAGCAGGATGCTTTAGAATATGCTTGTAGTGATGCAGAAGCCTCTTCTTTCAAAAAACTTTTGGTTAAATGTACCCCAAAAGAGCTTGATATCAACACAGACTTCAATATTGGTGCATATAACTGTGATATCATGTCATTTGTTGTTTCTAATGTACAGCTCGATCATATTGAGGGTCTTGCATGCAACTTACATCTGCCTGGGGAAGATAACAATGATAGTATGGACTCAGAGGGGGAGTCCCCAATAGCAAGTTCAATGTCAATGGCTGATGTAAGGCAATTATCACACTGATCATGTGTGCAATACTAATCATATTACAGATCTCAGGAGTTGTAGATTTGTTCCTTATGGTGTATGTTTGTGATTGTTGTAACTCTGTTATTGATACAATGGCCAGAGAAGTGTGACAAATAGCTCTATGCAGTTTTAAATCTATGTATAGGCTAGCACATTGCAAAACCTGACTAAGACCTTCTGCAGGTGGCATCTTCTTAGCCAGGCATAATGTCATGTGTGATGAATCAGTGGCAACTGGTGAGTCAGATGCTATCAAAAAGGCATCCTAGACACATTTATCTGGCACTGAAGCATGGTTGCAGGCACCAATCTAATAAGGTAGTCTTAGCCCTGGATATTGTGATGGTGGAGTACTTCTCAGTTTAGGGAATAGTTAGAAAGTAGGGTACACTTTGGATGTGTCTATCATGAACTACTGACCTTGTTCGCTGACTCAATCTGAGATGTCACATATGTCAATACCATAATGTGACATGTCTGTCTAGAATAAGCAGGTTTTACACCTGAGCCCAATTACTAGTGTGAGGTGTGATCATAGCCAACAACAGCGAGAAGCTGTAAGATTGGTGAAGGTACCCTTCAGTGAGACAGTAATAGTATGAGCTCACTGTTCTCCACAACCAGCAAGGCCTGGTACTGCCTCTTGTGTTTGTTTTTCTGCTTTCTTCTTTTATTTCTTTGTCTTCAAGCATAAGATATTCCACACACTTGTGTTGTCTCTTTAGACCACCTAAGACTTAGAATAGCTTAGTGGGGGAGACATTTGGAGTTGATAAGTGTATGCTTGACCTCACACATCTGAGTAGAGAGAGTGAGCCAGGGTTTTATTGCCACAGCTTTAGCTATTGAAAGGGGACTTGGTATTGAATGCCAAGGATGTCCATTCCTGTATCTGTTTAATACTCATTGTGAGTACCTTGGCAGCAGGTTCAGTAGTTCGTAAAGACTCTAAGCATTGACTAGTCCTGACCATTGGTCCTACCTGTTTTGCGCTGAGGGAGTGATCATTATAACTCTATACAGTTTGTTGGAATAAGATCATCTCAAGACATCCTTCATCTAGGGTATGTGTACATGTTTTTCTTTTGTTTTCTTTCTTTCTTTTGTCATCATTGTGGTCATAGCCACACACATTGCTGACCTCACACAGTACCTTCTACTGACCATAGCTTAGGTATCACTAGAGAACCACCCACAAATGACCACATTATCAGTCATCAGTATTTATCTGGATCACTGACCATGGAGATAGATTGGTTTTGTAGGTGTTCCATCTATAAATCATCTATCTAAGAAGACAGCACACCTCTGAGTCCCAGGAGATATTCAAGTTCCTGAATCTCCATTTTAAATATCCAGTGTTCCCTCGCAATCCACAATACCATCATCACATGCACCTCCTCCAGCAAGAACAGAGGCAGTGGATAGGAAGGAATTGGTAAGGCCGGTTGATAAAGTTATTGGTGTATGTGCTGTGAAAATCAAGTTTTCCTTGGGCTGATATTAGCTTTACTTACTTACCTTTACATTCATTACATTTGTAGCTTAAATAAGTATGTTTCCCTTTCACCAGTACCAGTCTGAAGTTTGATGAGATTTCACTACCTCTGAGCTTGAGCCTAGATCAGAAACCCTTTAGGGTCAAACACTGTCTTCTAGGACATAGCAGCTAGGCAGGGTATTGGCCACATATTGGTTAGGGAGTGTTCCTACTACCTAGCCAAGTTTGTGCATCACAGTGCATTCATGCAGTGGCCCAGGTAATGTACATCAATTCCTTCCACATTGTCAATGTCACAGCTAGCAAATGAATGTGTGACTCACTAGCTGCCTTCTAGTCATTGTGAATGCTATGTTTCAAGGCCATGGTGTATGTTGGAGATGACCAGGAATCTATAGAACATCAGTAAAAGACCAATGTTAGGAAATCTTCAACACACCTGGTAATACTGGTTTCCATCTCTGTCTCTGTCTCTGTTTCTGACTCCTTCATTAGCATTTCTGTGGTTGTTCATAGTTCTAGAGGAGTAGATATTAAACTGAATCGAAAATGAATACATACTTACCTTGGTTCATTTGGTTTTCACTGTGATGCACAAACTTGGCTAGGTAGTAGGAACACTTCCTAACCAATATGTGAGTCAATACCCTGCCTAGCTGCTATGTCCTAGAAGACAGTGTTTGACCCTAAAGGGTTTCTGATCTAGGCTCAGGCCCAGAGGTAGTAAAATCTCATCAAACTTCAGACTGGTACTGGTGAAAGGGAAACATACTTATTTAAGCTACAAATGTAATGAATGTAAAGGTAAGTAAGTAAAGCTAATATCAGCCCAATAAAAACTTAATTGTCACATTGCATCTAAGAGAAATGTCCTGTGACAATGTCATAAGTGTTTCTGGCAAATCCCAGAATGGTACCATGACCCGTGGGTCACTCTAGACAGCACACACAACAATATATAATGACTGTTATATATTTCTGTTAGGTCAGCTTGAGGAGACTAGTCCATGAGTACCAACCATTGTTTACAAGCTGCAATTGTGTAGTGTAACAAATTTTGTATGGACTTCCTCATCGTAGTCTACAGTGGCTTAAAAAACTGTCTGCATATTTTGACATTTTTCACTATCTATGATATTGTGTGAGACTAACTCAAGTATTTTACAGTGATAACCAGGTATTCTAGTACTTTGTATGACCTTCCTTAGCTTGAATTACTGCCTCATCTTTCTGGGCATACTTTCAATTAATTTCTGATAATTCTCAGCTGTGATCTTTCTCCATTCCACTGCTACTCTCTCCCAAAGCTTTCATAATCCTTTAGGGGGAGTTCATAGGCTTGAAGCTTTGTCTTTAGTGTTCCCCAGAGATGTTCAATGACATTGACATCAGGAGACTGTGATGGCCAATCAAGAACATTGATATTATATTCTTAAAACCATTTCCTAGCTCTTCTAGATGTGTACTTGGGATTGTTATCCTATTGGAAGATGATATCTTCTTCATCAAACCCTGATTCTGCCATGCTAGACAGCAAGTGGTTATTTAAAACGACCACATACTGCTCAGCATTAATCTTCCCCTCAACCTCAGCAAGCATTCCCACACCATTCCCTCCCATACAGCCCCATACCATTAGAGAACCTTCTCCAAACTTGACAGTCCCACTAACCTCTCTATCTGTTAGGCCATCTCCCTTCTTTTTCCATACATATACCTTTCCATCTGACCCAATTCTATTGATTTTGGTCTCATCTGACCATATAACATGCTTCCAGTCCTCTATTGATGGAGAGAAGTGGCTCTTTTTTCTTTGTTACTACCTTGTGATGAGCTGCCTTAAGAACATTCCTCACAGTTTGTGAAGAGACAGGGGTAGTGATGGTGAAATTTATATAATAGGTACTTGGACAGCATTATCAGCCTTTCCTGTAGTGATATGTTAGATAATAGCTCTTTTGTCAAATAGAGGTAAGCTTAGATAGACATCCTCCACAAGAGTTTTCCTTGTCTGGGTAGCTTTCTTTGATAAATTTAGCCACAGTGGACTTACATACTCCAGTTCTAGAGGAAATTTGGTGAGAAGAGAGGCCAGCATAAGACAGAGAGAGGTTATTATCTCTTTGAGCAGAGGAGATGGCCTTCATAGTGATTATGACTATGATACATGAGATATTCTGGTTTATATAGTTAGATATAGTCATAAAATAACATAATGACACCACTTCATAATTTATATAACAGTGGCATGATTTTTGTAGTGTCATAAATAATGATTTATATAGTTTTAATATACACTCAAAAAACTGTCTGTATGAGTCATCATTTTGTAAGCCTTATATCTCCACCATATCTCCACCAATTCCCACGGTGTAGAGCTCAAATGAAAGCCCTGAAGTCATACTACAATGTGGTACTAGCATGTCCTTGAGGCATTTGTTTGGTCTCACACAATATCATAGATAGTGAAAAATGTCAAAACATGCAGACAGTTTTTTAAGCCACTGTACATTTGCAAGTGTCTATGGCCATATACCAACAACTCAGATTGTTGTAGAATACATAGCCTGGTAGTTCAAAACATTTGTAATGGAGAATGAGACTACAGAAGGAGAATGAAACTACTCAACAAGCAGGACATAATTATACTCATGATGCAATGTCTCAGATTTGCTGCAAGCTCCTATGCCTATTTACACTGGATGACTAGTGCTAATGCAACTTTCCATGACAAAGTCTTTGATAGCCCTGCAACTCAAAATACTAATAACAGAAAATGAGATTACACAACAAGGTTAATGTAAATATTCTACTATCCCTTGCTGGGCATGATGGTCCAATGTCATGATCTTGTCACAAACTCTTCATTGTAGTCTACATTTACAGGCATCTATGGCCATTTACTAATGACTCAAATTTCTCGTAGTATAAATAGTTATGTTTAGCAGGAGCAGAATTAGATTGTTCTGTAGTTTACATGGCTACAATCTTAAGGACTCATGAATTCACTGGTGATAGCACAAGATGGAGAATGTGTCCACCTTCAGGAAAAAATTGCTCCAGTGCAACAAGGAGGTTACAGTAAGCTCCTGCAGAGACACACTACAGGAAAAATCACATTAATACATTTAGGAGTGTTTAGCTACTGCACATACGCTCCAGAGAGTCTTATCACTTGGAGTATTGTGATTAATGGCAACCAAGGGAATGTTATACTGCTCAAACTCCTGAACCTATTATCTACAAGGACAAATTTAATGCCTTGAGTGAGTGAAAATCTTTAGCATACATGATCTCACTGCAGCAATTTCAAAGGTGTGACAGTGATAGCTATCTTGTTGGGAGAAAGGAGTAGAGGGAGAATCATAGCAAGGGTCCTTCCAGAGCTTGTCACAGCTCAAAGTACAATGTGTCTTGCAGAAAGTAATGATATGAGACATCTGAGATTCTGAGCTGGAACAATTTTGGACATTGTAATCCTTGGGAAAGAAGATCGAGTTGCAAGAAAGCCTTGAGAACTTGCTGGTGTTGTGTCGGTGAGAGGGCCCTCACAAAGTCCATTGGGAGATTCTCAATTGTATCTCAAGCAGTGGGTGATAAAGGTTGTACAGAACTCATGGTTGAAACTTAACATAGTGTACAGTCTGAGTGAGAGCAGACACATAACTTGTGCTATATGATCATAACTATCACTGGCATGACCGGCACTTATCAAATTTCAAACTCCTCACTCCACCCTGCCATGTCACTCTGAGATCGACCAGCCTGGCTATATGGCCAAATGTGTATTTTGCTTTACCTAATATTAGACAGAAGTTCGATTGTGTACCTCAGTCTGGTCACAATCAAGTCCATAAGGAACCAATTAAAAATACATAGACCAATGGTCTTAGCAATGCAATTTTTTGCCTGTATTAAGAACCACTGTTTTGAAGGGTCTAAGAAAGGTCTGGCAAATGGTGATAGCACCCACAAGTGATGTAGATGTGTCGCTGTAATCTAAACCTTGATGTGATGTTTAGCTCATGAGGTCAACCAGTCATTGCTTAGATATCTGGTGAGCATTAACACTGAGGTCTAGGTAACCACTATTGTAGGCCTAATGCAGATTGCTTGATCATTGTGATTTCAGCTCAGTACCAAGACCTGCTCAGTATTAGCATTGTGTTGCAAATTTTAAAACAGATTTACCTTTGGCCAGGAGGATGAGAGAACATGATACATGTATTGTCCTATTTTATGTGCAAACATAGTCTATTACTCACACTTCATATCCACCCAGCAATTTTAGTCAATTATCTGTTGTACAGCACATGCCCTCCCACCTGCCCCCTGCAAGTGGTTTTCCAGGTCATTTTCTTCATAATTTCTGTGCTTATGATGGACAATAGACATTTTAGTATTTACTTTCAATACAAACTACAAAATACATTGATTACTATAACTATGTCTGTTGTCATGTCTTGTTCCTTTGCCCTGCACTGAGCTGACCCTCACTAAATGGCTTGTCCAAGTCTGTTGACACAATTCAGACTCCTCCAAGCACTAGCTGCTGCCCCACACACTCCAGTCACCGGTCTTGTGAATGCCAAGGAAAATACTCCCATGACAGACTTGGCAGCTGACTGCAGGGCCACAAGTTTGAGTCCCCCCACAACTCCAGTGAGATGCCCACAAAGCAATTCAGTCGATAATGATATTGACAGTGAACATGGAAAAAAAACAACTCAAACAATTTGCTACTGATGCTTGCAAGATCCATGATCTGCCTGACAATGCTTTGGACAACTTTCTCAATGTAAGTAACAATCTCCAAACTAGATTATATATTGACTGACTAGTCCAATGCCAGGTCAAGTCCATCAAGGAGATGTTTTTGAATTTGATGGCAACCCTGCTCGCAATGCAAAGGGCCGCCAAATGATCTGCAAGTCAGGATTTTATTGCTTCAGATTATTTCAAGGTAACCGCCTGAATTTCGCATGATTCATGGCTCATCGTGGTTCAAGGGTATCATGAAAGATAGATTGCATGCATGTTTACTATCACTGAACCTGACAGTATATGTTCTCGAGCTTGCAGACAATGTCATCATGAGCATGGACCTTATATACACTACTTGATATACTGATTCACACAAGTCAAGGCTTATGCAAAGAAACACCCTATGAATTTCAAAATCCCTGATAGAGCTTTTGAGGATTCAGAGATGTTGGATGTGGTGACTATGTTCATCAAGGAGAATTTGACAGCACAGTGGGGGAGCATGAAGCAAAAGGTACTCAGCATTTTTTAATGAGATTTTCACACTCACATGTTTCAAAGATCAATCATAGTGTCAAAATGAAGGCAAATATATCTGTCCTCACCAAATCACTAGCAACATCGGATCATGAAGTTACAATGGCACACTGGGCGCGCTTTGCCTTTCTGGTTAGCATTAGCCTCCTGTTCTTGTTTCATTTCTACCTCCTGACAAAGCGCTATTAAACAGCACAGTACCTTTGTCAGCTTCCAGACTGTTGTTGAGCAGTCTAAGGCCACATCAGCAACTCAGGACAGCACTGCTGTAGTGGAGAACAGGGACGGAGACAATGACTCCCCCAAGACCCCAGGCCTAGATCCAGCCACAAGGGAGAACAAAGAACCTGATGAAGTTGCAGTCACCGATACAATGGAGAAGACACGGAACTGGCTGTCAACTGATTATTGGGAATTTGTTGACCTTCTCCTTTGTGATGTCGGACAGGAAGCTCATGCTGTTGGGAAGATGCCATTGGAACGTGAAAAGATAGTCAAGATGTAATTATTTTTTCTCCTTTTTCACTTCAATCATTGACAATCATTCAAGCTTTTTTATGACTTGTCTCCAAGAAGACATGAAGCAATATTCATCTACTCACTCCCTTATCCTGACTTTTGACAAAGTAACTGTTCACTGGCAGAAATCGATTCATACTGGGCTCATTTGGTAGTGTCACCCTCTGTCTATTATGTAGTACTATAGTCTTTGTTCTGTTCAGTAGCATCTAATGCATTCATTTGTGACATTTTTTCTATGATGCAATTATCCACACCGACACCTAATGCAAGCAAGCATACTTCCTCGTCTGACCATCAAATGAGCATCTCATATAGCACTTTTGAATGTCTGTGTGTGCGCCTATAAAACATTGGAACTACCATTATCTGCTGTCTACTCATGGATTGATGTCGCACTAATATAACCATACAGCCACCAATCTTAGACCTCTCACAGACCTCTGGTCCTGGTCAATCAAATCGCTTGCTGGTTGTATGTGTTTTATTTCATCACAATGTGCAGCTAACATTATTCCTGTCAGTTATGTAGCATTCTGTTTACAGGTATGTTATACACATGAAAATAAGGGTATGATTTATATTTTGCACTATGTCTGTGTAATATTTGATGAAAACCCTTAGAATTACAATATCCAGTCCCCATTAAGACACAAACCACCCCAAAGGTCTCACAGACCCCCCAGAGAGTTAGCCGTGTACACCACTTGTGCAACCGTGGTAGTATTAGGCCAGGCTGGTCACAAGCCTACTGAGCTATACCAAATGTGAGTTGTGCAGGACAACTTTTTGAACTTGCTTTCAACATGTTGACTCTTTTAGATGCCTTGAAATTCTACCCTGTTGTGACTCCGAGCTAGCTCGGTTGCCAGACTTGCCTCAACCAAAAAGTCCGAACATCAAAAACTGCTGTGACAATATAATTCCCGCTGGGCTGTAGAACCCTATATTTTCATATAGGTCTCAACAGCTGAACTTCTGATACCATTCACTACCTGCCTATTGTCAGCCCTCACTTGTTTTAGCTATAATCCTTGTCCAATGCTTAGTCTGCACTTTCCCACACCATGTGTACACTTCCCGCAGTGCTATCCATGTTCCCACACCATATCCTGTGCTGTTCCCATGATTTTGGTGCTATCAGATTCTCTCAGTAAAGTGTTATAGAGCAGTTCTACACTTGTGCTCTAATAGCGACTTTTTCCTGCACTTAGCGCTCATCTAGCGACGCATTCCCACGCTCTATGGACCTGCGCGCTCATTCCCACGCTGCACACATACCTGCGCATTAGTTCTCATGCTTCGGAACTCCCTTAGGAAAGCTCGCATCCATCCAAAGTCCATCCTACCTCATTGGTATGTATTTTGCCTTGCCTCATGTTTTGTAACAAGTGTTGCAGCCTTATTACATTCTTACTGTGCGTTTTTTCCTATTCCTTCTGTCTCCAACAAGGATATTGACTACTATAAGTAACCTAGGATTAGGAATACTTACTTCACCTCCCTTCAACTGTATTTCCTTTCCCTTAGGTTTTACTTAGAAGTAGTCACCATTAAGTTGCGCTCTATAGCCCCTATTGGTTTCCTTATACCTTCCTTAACCTTGCAATCATTATCCTTGACTTTCATTGCCTTGAGATACCTTATCCCTCCTCTACCACTCATAGCACTCCAATAGTGACATAGCACTCTTTATAGTGATGCCTATAGCACTTCATATAGCAATGCACTTCCTGTGCTCCTTATAGTGACGCACTTTTGGGTCTTTGTATCTAGAGTTGTTATCAGAAGCTATTCCCTTGGGTCGAACGTTCTTGTCTCAAGTGTAGCAGCTGGGCAAGGGCTTAGACATATATTGGTTAGGTGTTCTATAGACTGCCTAGCCAGGTGTGTTTATCACACTGCACTTGGCATGTTGACTCTTTTAGATGTGCACTGAACCAAGAGGTGGGGAAAACCTTAATTCTCAACATGGTGCTTGTCATTATATAAGCTAAAAAACTCTAATGTACTGCCACTTGAAGTTTCAAGAGCAGCATTCTGAGTTACTCCATAGAGGAGTAAAATCCTCATAAAAAAATTAACTGAACACTGGAAGGCCCCCATTTTCACTAGTTAAGAACACATCTAGATATTCAGATCAACGAAACAAGAGCATGCAATGCTGCTACAAGCCAACTCAATCTGTCCAGTTGTAAAAATCCAGAACATGTGACCAATATAACACGAGACGTGTATGACACACTCATACTAGTACGTGTATTGATGTGCCTTGTCTCTCTGTTGCCTCACACCACCATCATCAAGACTCGTTCATTTTTGCATACTCTTGTTCAAATCATGTATTCTACAACACAATTGCACACACAGAATCAATTCAGTTTCCCAGCAAGTTACGAAGATTCGGCTCCTATCAGAGACGAGGCGCATATAGCTACGTTGTATCAGGCAACAGACTTTGTCAGATCAGATCCCAATCCCAACACATCAGTGTCTGGACACTCTAATAGCCCAGACATAGACTTCAATGTACAATTATCGGATGATACCATGCATACAGCATACCCAGAAGACTTCCCTAACTTATCACCTCCTTCTCAAGGTCCTAGCTCGTACTGGGGCTGGTCAGATTCAGACTCACAATGTTCATCTTCGGTTCCTGATTCTGAGATCAATATCGAGGAACAATTACTAATAAATACACTGGACTCGCTTTATAATGTATATACATATGGCTAAGGTGCTACTGGTAACCATCAGTACCCAACAACATTTGCAATTACTCTGTCCTGACTGCCAAGAATGGGTCCAGACAAGTGTATCATCCCAGCTCCCTCTCTGGTATCCTGGGCAGTTCAGTTCATTGAGCAGCCATCGAGGCAGCTGCAAGTGCATGAAGTCATTGAATGAAAAAACAATTCAGACCGTGCCCAATGCGCCTTTGTCTCATTCCCTGAGTCTTATGTCCAAACACAGGTATGATTCATTTCGGTGTAGGTATCACAACCTGGCTAGGCACTAGCTATAATAATGCAAAACCAGTATAAGTGAGTCTCAGCTCTACCTAGCTGCTATACTCGCAGAAGCAAGAGTGTTCGACCCTAAAGGGGACGCAAGGAAAGTGAAGATCCACAAGTAAATGCTGATCAACCCTAATCAAATGCGATGAAACGCGAAGTAAATGCGAAGAAACGCGATGGAATGCGGTGAAATGCGATGAAACACGAAACGCTGTAGGGACTCATATTTCTATGGGCGCGTAATGAGCATATTCACGCAAGCAGTCCATTTATCATTCGCATAATGACTTGCAGTTCCATTGGTATATCATGCAACACGTTCCTGTATAAACGCGCCATATGCGCGATGCTTTCCCGCGCTCGCGCGATGTATTCCCACGCTCGCGCTTAGCGCGCGAGAACGCGCATTTTCGTGTTTCATCGCGCACTTTCGCGTTTCATCGCATTTCATCGTGCATCATTGCATTTCATCGCGCATCATTGCATTTCATCGCGCATCATCGCATTTCATTGCCTATTATCTGGGAGCGCCTATCCATGTCCGACCACCTCATTGGTACGTCATATTCCTTGCCTCATGGTTGTAACAAGCATTGCAGCGTTATTACATGTTATTACGTACTATCAGCGCGTTTTCTTCCTATCCCTTCCGTGTCCGACGCGATTTTGTCTAGTATATAGTTTGATGATCGCACTACTACTCTTCCCCGATTACTCCCCTTTACTGTACTTCCCTCACTATCGGGTTTTACTCTGAAGTAGTAGTCACCATTAGGGCGCACTTTTTGTTACCTATGGTTATCGTTATCGGACTAGACTAGATTAATCAGACCTTGCTTTTTCACTCGCTTTGCATTGCGCTCGCTTTGCGTATCCGTCGATCCGTTATCTATCCGCCCCTCTATATCACTCCTTATTCTCCGCATTCCATCCGCGCTTTCCCACGACAACGCGCGCTATAAGCGCGCGCCTTCCCACGCTTCGCTTACCTTAGCGCGACTTTCCCGCACTTCGCGTTCTCATCGCGTTCTTCGCGTTTCTTCACGTTTCTTTGCGTTTCTTTGCGTTTCTTTGCGTTTCTTCGCATTCCTTCGCATTTGTCTCGCGTTTCTTCTCGCACCTTTGCGCATCCTTCAGACTACAAGGGTCTCTCATTTATCTGGTTCTGTGTGCAGTAGCAGTCCCCTTTAGGGTCGAACGCGTCTGTCTCAGGCATAGCAGCCTAGGTGCAGCAAGACCCAACATTCTGCCTCACCAGCAGCATTGTTGATCTCACATCGAGAGAGTGATTGCGCGAGCAGCAGTCACTTAGTGCCTTCAACGCACTGAAGGCGCGTGCGGGAAAGCGAAATGCGATGGTTGCGCGAAGCGTGGGAAAGTAGCGCGCGAAGTGCGCAAGTGTAGAGAAGACGTATAAATGATGCTGGGATCTGAACTGAGGCAAGGAGGACAGATGCTGGACGGATAATAGACGGATAATGTGATTGCCACTAGCTATAGACGGATGCTAGGGACTACAACAACAGATACATGCACTGCATGGAACTAACTGGTGATAGATGGTGACTGCCAGAAGCTAAGTTGTAAAAACAGACATGGCAACTCTAAGTTGCACATAAGCGCCTTCCCAGGGCTCGGAAGCGAATCGGGAGCGCTCTAAGTATGTAAATGATGTAATGTAAGGGTCCATAACGAAATACTAATCGTACGATGCCAAACATAGTCAGATATGGTAATAAATGGAATGCGACGCACCAAGGAACTGGCTGGACAATGGATGGATGCTCCTGCGATGATGCGCACTAACTCGCGATGAAACGCAAAGATGCGCGATGAAATGCGAAGATGCGCGGTGAAACGCAAAGATGCGCGGTGAAATGCGAAGATGCGTGGTGAAATGCGAAGATGCGCGATAGAATGTGAAGATGCGCGATAGAATGCGATGATGCACGATGGAACGCGAAGATATGCGATGGAATGCGAAGATATGCGATGGAACGCGAAGATGCGTGATGGAACGCGAAGATGCGTGATGGAACGTGAAGATGTGCAATAGAACGCGAAGATGCGCGATGGAACGCGAAGATATGCGTGATAGAACACGAAGATGCGCAACTATGCAAACTAAGCACGAGCACGGGAATGCATCGCGCGAGTGTGGGAAAGTGTCCTGGGTACATGATGGTGATGTTGCATTGTGAAGCCCAGTGGTCATGAGCCGTAAAATAGGCCTCTACCAGCCTGTAGAGAATTGAGTCTCTACATCGGCTCTAATTCCTTAGACATATTTACATCATATGCCTGCAGACCTCATCGTGTTCTCTCACCTACTCTTAATAGCATCTGCGCTGGAGTTTCCGTCGTCTGGCCAGAAGACCTCCACCCCCTCATCATGCTCTTTCCTTGGGAGCACTATCATGATGGCCCAGATGCCCTACCTTTCCATGTAGACACTCAAAATCCTAGTGCTCTTCATCTCCAATCTAAGCAATGCTTGTCACATGGTACTCCCTGTGACAAGTGCGCCAAAATCCCTCTTCATGTCGAACGTCTGGCAGATATTGTGCACACTCCAAAAGTGCACACTAACTACAAGTTCCTAGGTCTTGCACATATGCAGGACATTGCAAGGACTTACACAGAACAAATCAAGCAGCTGAGGCTACAGGTCTGCTTCATTTATATATATATACTGACTATGATTAGCAGCTAAATGACTCACACAGATACATGAGTGTGCTCACACAGCTCAAAGACTACAATCAACTCCTCATGGCTGTATCCGAGCAAGACATCCCTCGCCTCCAACAAATCATTAATGTTGCTTTACACAATGGTGCCAGTGTTCACCAGGTGGTCAATAAGCTTGAGGATGTGTTAAGGTCGTACTCAAGGGTAACGGATCCGAAGGGCTTCAGCCTCAGCTCGTACGCTGTGCCCCTTTCCCGAGTATAGCCCTGTATTTCAGAATGCTATACGTATCGTACCCAAAGATCCGGATGGCTAATGTAGCGTATCCGAAGGTCCGGATGACTATCGTATGATATCCGGGTATAGAGACAAGTAACGTATTCCTATCCGTAGACAAGGAATAGTATTGTATACTTATCCGAAGGTAAGGATTAGTATCGTATTCCTATCCGAAGATAAGGAATAGTATCGTATACTTATCCGGAGGGCGTCCGGATATCGGACGGAAGTATAAGGACTAGTCTAGACAAGTCTAGGACTAGAAACTAGCAGAGTATAGACTATCCGTAGATAGAGGCGGATGCGTATAGACTATCGGATACAATCCTTAAGTCTCAGAGGGTGACAAGAGTTGTTAAGACTCGAGTCCGGATAACGGAATGAGGACAATTTAAGATGATATTCGAACTGGGGTGCTATAAGACATATACAAGAGTTTATATACGATAGAACTACGCGAGAGGCTATGCACAAAGTATCGCAATGTATAAGCAACGCTTATTAGAAGTCAATCATAAGCCGGAAGATAATCACAAGTGAAGCAGATCAGAAAACATAGCCGGAAATTAATCACAAGTGAAACGGATCAGTAGAACATAGCCGGAAGAAAGCATAACCGATATACCGGAAAGGAGGATATACTAAATGGAGGAAATAAGCAGTGTTTAACATTATATGAACAGGATATGAATGAAGAAGCTTATCGTGACGGATCTGGTACGGATCTGTGGATCAGATCTGATCAGATCTGTGGATCGGATCTGATCGGATCTGACATCTGGAACTTCGGATGAGAAGCGCGAATGTATGGGATATGACAGTATCCCCCCCTTAGGGCCGATCCCTAGAAGGCCAAGAATCGTAGATCCGGTCCACGAGAATCGATGGAGAAGAATGATGGTAGTAGTGCTGAGTTCGGATTTCCACAGATATACCAATGTCAAAGCGTCGCAGATGATTCCTACCCCCCACTTATTAACACACACTAGCTTAACTTGAGAAATGTCTGGCAACAACTCTGGAGCTCAACAATCTGCTAAGGCTAGGCTTGAAGAGCTTAGGCAACAGATCCTGGACACGGAGGAAGTGGCCCGGATGGAGGAAGAGGCTCTGAAGGCTCAGGAGGCAGAGCGGAAGCGCTTAGCGGATCTGGAGAAAGTGAGGCAAGCGGAGCTTCGGATCCAGCAAGCGGAGGAGAAAAGGCGTCAGGATATTGTTAAGGAAATGGTGCGTTTCGGATCCGTTTGCTAGTCTTTTCACTAACGTTTCGTATAGACTCAGAAGATGTCTTCTAAGGAGGACGGATCCTGCACGCGCTGCTCCGGAAGGGCACGGATCTGTCAATGGACGGATGCAGCAGCTAATCCTTTGGTAAGTCGTCCGGATAGCTTTGGATCCGCGTTTTTGACGTTCGGATAGATCAAGTCTTGTGACGCTTGCCGGAAGGATAAGGCCACTTGTCCCGGACGGCCTGGAACTGTCAAGGCCTCCAAGGGCAAGAAGAGACAGCGCGCTGCTGGATCCCCTTCTCCCAGGGGCAAGGGTAAAAAGCGTCAGCAAAGTCCCACTCCAGAGGCTCCGGATTATATGGAGTATGATGACCAGGCTTGGGTTGCTGCTGCTAATAACATAGTAGCTGAGTTGACTAGGACCAACACGCTCTTGGAGAAGAGTATTGAAGCGGCCGAGGGAAGCAGGGCTGCCATGGAGCGGATGTGTTCCAGACTGGAGTTGTTCCTCCAGCAACAGAGGGAATTCCAAGCCCTCTTGTTCAAGGAGCTTAGGCTTGACCCCCAGATCGCTTCGGATAAGGCTCGGATGGGTCCGGATGAGGAAGAGGAAGGTGATGAGGAGATGGAAAAGGCATCCAGAAGTGAGGAGGGCGGATCCGGAGCGGATGAGGAGTCTATGGAGATGTAGATTTTCGGATCCGTTTTCTTAACTTCCGCTACTTGTACTTGTAGCTTCCGTTATGTACAATTTGTATACTTCAGTTTTGAATAGGACCAGGCTTGTCCGGATATGCTGAGTGATAATCCGATACTAGTTCGGACGCGTTCCCGAGTTCTGTAGCTAGTAACCATGAAGTCTCTTCGTCCGTTCCTTCACATCCGGACCATCGGACGAGGTATAAGAGTTGACATTGTCTTCTTCGACGGTCTAGCTTAGAGTCTAGGATTTCGGATATCTCATACTCTGGTTCTCCGTTAACTTCTACTGGAGGCGGAGGGGGTTGGATACGATTAGGAATGGTGTTCGGTGTTGCAGGTTCTAATTGAGACACATGGAAAACAGGATGGACGGAACGCATAGAATCCGGAAGTCGGACGGTAATGGAGTGTGATCCCGGACGAGCTATAATCTCAAACGGACCTAAGTTCTTTTCCGATAGTTTCTTGGACGGACGAGTGGAACGGAAGTATTTAGCTTTCACGAATACCTGTTCTCCAACTTTGAAGTCCAGAGCGGGTATCCGATGCGCGTCCGCAGGTCCTTGATATCTTTTCTGTGCAAGAGACATCTCTTCTTGGAGGAATAGGTGCAGTTCGTTAAGGTCTATAGCATAGTCACGGGTGAGGGCGGATGAGAGGTCGCGTTCTGGATGGATGGATATGTTCGGATGGTAACCCTTATTGGCGAAGAATGGTGAAACTCCAGTGGTAGCACTTGGAGCGTTGTTATAAGCGAATTCTGCTAATGGAAGGAGTTCCGACCAGTTATCCTGCTGATAATTGCAGTAGATGCGGAGGTATTGCTCTAGGGTTTGGTTGGCTCGTTCCGTTTGTCCATCTCCTTCCGGATGGTATCCGGATGTGAAGTGGAGGACCATATCGAGTGCCTTTCCTAGAGAATGGAAGAAATGGGATATGAATTCTGTACCTCGGTCCGAAGTAACATGAGAAGGGATTCCATGCTTAGAGAATACGTGAAGCAGGAATAATCTAGCGAGATCCGGAGAGGTAATGGTATCGTGAGTTGGGATGAATATAGCTTGCTTGGATAAACGATCAATGATAACGAGGATGGCTGTATAGCCGGATGAGTCCGGAAGTTGTTCGATGAAATCCATGGATATGGAATTCCAAGGTCTTTCCGGTATGGGGAGTTGTTTCAGTAATCCGAATGGCTTATGTCTCGGAACCTTGGCTCGGGCGCAGGTAGTACAGGATTTGACGTAGTCCTTAACATAGGTGCGTATACCCGGCCAGGTATATTCGCGTCGGATAAGCTCTAGGGTACGGTTCTGACCGAAGTGTCCTGATAACGGATGGTCATGGGTATTCCGGAGGACACGAAGCCTAAGGTCATTGGATTCTGGAACATATATGCGATTATCACAACGGAGGAAACCACTATCGTCCACGGTCCATCTATCGTCCGGAGGATCGGACATGCGCGCGGATCCGATAGGGTCATTAGGGAGTGCGGATAGGATATCCTTATGAAGCTGTTCAACATCCATAAGCACAGCTGCGCGGAGCACTGGAAATGCTAAGGTTGATGCTCGTAGGGATGAAGCTAACTGTTCGGATGTGAATACGGGACGGAAATTATGAGGGTTAACTTGAGCGTAGTCCTTATCCCCCTCTTTGGGATAGACGTCCCAGCATCTAGTAAGGGAATCCGGTTTAGCTCCAAGTTTTCCGGGACGGAAACGGATGATCATATTGAATTGGTGGAGGAATTCTGACCAACGAGCCTGACGGCGAGAGAGGAGTTTGGTAGTTGCGAAATACTCAAGGTTCTTATGGTCCGTGACAACATCAACAGGCTCGGACGAGCCCTCTAGATAGTGTCACCAGGTCCGAAAAGCCTCGTGAATAGCTAAGAGTTCCTTATCATGAGTATCGTAATTGAGTTCCGGAGGGGTAAGGGTTCTGGAATAGAACGCTACTGGACGGATTTCAGAATCCGGACATACTATGGACAGTATGCCAGTGATAGCATAATCCGAAGCGTCCGTTTCTACAATCAAAGGAACGTTCGGCATCCAATGCATTAGTATTGGAGCCATAGTGAAGGCTTTCTTGAGCGTTTCAAAGGATTTCCGGCACTCATCCGAAAAATTCCAAGGTGCATCCTTGCGGGTAAGCCGTGTAAGCGGAACTACGATATCTGAGTAGTTATAGATAAATCAACGATAGAAATTTGCGAATCCGAGGAAGGATTGAATATCCTTAACCTTCCGAGGTTCCGGCCAGTCTACGATAGCTTGTACTTTCTCGTTAGACATAGTAAGGCCGTCCAGAGATAAGAGATAACCAAGGTACTCCACGGACGTGGAATGGAATTCGCATTTTTCGGGTTTGGCATAGAGCCGATGCTTGCAGAGGCGTCGAAGTACTTCTCGGACGTGATTCTTATGGGATGCGAGGTCTTGGGAATATATAAGGATGTCATCCAGATAGACGATAACGCATACGTCTAGCATATCGGCGAAGACGCTATTGACAAACCGCTGGAACGCGGCCGGTGCATTGGTAAGACCTTCAGGCATAACCAACCATTCATAGGAACCATAGCGCGTTCGGAAGGCAGTCTTCCATTCATCTCCGGATGCAATCCGGACGAGATGATAAGCGGAACGGAGGTCGATCTTCGTATAGATTTTGGCGCGGCTAGGGGATTCTAATAGGTCGGATATGAGGGGTAACGGATATCGGTCTTTCTTGGTTATCTGGTTGAGGCCACGGAAGTCTACGCAAAGGCGTAAGGAACCATCCTTTTTCTTGACAAAGAGAACGGGTGCTCCGTGAGGAGAGGAAGAGGAGCGGAGGAGTCTGGTAGCGATATTTTCATCAAGAAACGTTCTAAGAGCTTCAAGCTCTACCGGGGATAACGGATAAATAGTTCCAAGGGGTGGGGCGGATCCTTCCTCCAAATCGATCTTGAGATCGTATGGACGATGAGGAGGAAGTTGACTAGCCTTTCCCTTATCGAAGACATCCGCAAACTCATGATAATCCGAAGGCACTCTGGATATGTCCAGACCTTCGGACGAGAGCTTAGCGGAGCGGAGATCTACTCCGGACGGACGAAGGTAAATGCTGAACTGGGTGGATCCTTCTAATTTACAGGCCCTGCAAAAGGCTACTGCATTGATTAGCGATATATTAGGAACCGGATTATCAGCGGATGGTTCTGGCAAAGTCGGAGGGTGAGGTTCCACTGTAGGAATAGGATCCGGAAGTGGAGGTGACGTCGGAGGGGTCGATGGCATTCTATGAGGTGTCGTCCAGAAGTCGATGCTGCCTGTAACCCAATCAATCAACGGATTGTGTAGGGAAAGCCAGCTATATCCAAGAACGATAAGACAAGATGAATCCAAAGGAGTAATGTAAAACGTTTCGGAGGTAACTTTGCCGGAAGAGAAATGAACGGAGAGATCTATAGCTTCAGAAATGGTAGCATTACAAGTACCGTCAAACAAGCGGAGCGGAATAGGAGGAATCGGATATGTACGGAGTTTTTGTTTTTGGACAAGACTAGTTTCTATAAAACAATGAGAGGAACCACAATCTACAAGAGCTGGAAATTCAGAAATACTAGGATAGTCCGGAAGTGAAACGTATGGACAAAGGGAAGTCAGATTCGAAAGCGCGACAGCATTGAGTCTTAACTCCTTAGCACGGGTCGAGTCAACGCGATCCTCATCCCGTGCGGAGTCAGGTGGGTCGCGGACTATTTTTTTGCTTCGGATGAAGCCTCCTGTTTAGTTTCAGGAGTGACCGTGGCTGCACGTCCTTTAGCAGCACGAGAGGTCGACTTAGTGCAGTCCCGAGCAGTGTGCCCAGGTCCGCCACAGAATAGGCAGAGTTTCTTATCCAAACATCTTTGACGTTCCTCGGTCGTAAGCTTTCTGTCCTTACCCAGCTTGGTATTAAGATCCGGAGCTTTCGGAGCGGACGAGGTAGACGCGGACGCGGGTTTAGCAGATTTGTTCTGTCCAGATCTGTGATTTCCGGATCCGGATGGATGGGAACTAGCGCGGTCGGATGTGGATGGTTTCGGAGGATTGGATGATGAGGACTTGGTTTCTCTAGAGATCTCACCCTTACGTTCCCAGTAACGGGCATCGATAGTCTGGGCAAGGGTTTTGAACTCAGAGAGGGTAGCGGTGTAGGTATCACAACCTGGCTAGGCACTAGCTATAATAATGCTAAACCAGTATAAGTGAGTCTCAGCTCTACCTAGCTGCTATACTTGCAGAAGCAAGAGCGTTCGACCCTAAAGGGGACGCAAGGAAAGCGAAGATCCACAAGTGAGTGCTGATCAACCCTAATCAAATGCGATGAAATGCGAAGAAAACGCGAAGGAATGTGGTGAAACGCGAAGAAACGCGAAATGCGATGGTCGCGCGAAGCGCGGGAAAGTAGCGCGCGAAGTGCGCAAGTGTAGGGAGGGCGTATAAATGATGCTGAGATCTGAACTGAGGCAAGGAGGACGGATGCTGGACGGATAATAGACGGATAATGCGATTGCCACTAGCTATAGACGGATGCTAGGGACTACAACAACGGATACATGCACTGCATGGAACTAACTGGTGATAGATGGTGACTGCCAGAAGCTAAGTTGTAAAAACAGACATGGCAACTCTAAGTTGCACATAAGTGCCTTCCCAGGGCTCGGAAGCGAATTGGGAGCGCTCTAAGTATGTAAATGATGTAATGTAAGGGTCCATAACGAAATACTAATTGTACGATGCCAAACATAGTCAGATATAGTAATAAATGGAATGCAACGCACCAAGGAACTGGCTGGACAATGGATGGATGCTCCTGCGATGATGCGCACTAAATTGCGATGGAACGCGAAGATGCGCGATGGAACGCGAAGATGCGCGATGGAACGCGAAGATGCGCGATGGAACGCGAAGATGCGCGATGGAACGCGAAGATGCGCGATGGAACGCGAAGATGCGCGAGAGAACGCGAAGATGCGCGAGAGAACGCGAAGATGCGCGATGGAACGCGAAGATGCGCGATGGAACGCGAAGATGCGCGAGAACGCGAAGATGCGCGAGAACGCGAAGATGCGCGAGAACGCGAAGATGCGCGAGAACGCGAAGATGCGCGAGAACGCGAAGATGCGCGAGAACGCGAAGATGCGCGAGAACGCGAAGATGCGCGAGAACGCGAAGATGCGCGAGAACGCGAAGATGCACGGTGTAATGCGAAGATGCGCAATGAAACGTGGTGAAACGCGAGAACACGAAGATGTGTGAGAATGCGCGCTAAGCGCAAGCGCGGGAATGCATTGCGCGAGTGCGGGAAAGTGTCTTGAGTCTGGTGCATTATTGCAGGGAAGCTGCGCATAATATGTGGAATCGCTCTACACATGATGGTGATGTTGCGCTGTGAAGCCCAGTCGTCATGAGTCATAAAATAGGCCAATACCAGCCCGTAGAGAATTGAGTCTCTACAGCGGGTTTACCCATGCGACTGATTTCGTCCTTAATACGAGCTGGAAGTCCGTTATAGAATTGGCGACGTAAGGCTCCGTCACCCCATCCGCGGACCTGCGAAGCAAGCCTTTGGAATTCTACAACGTACTTATTAATATGTTGTCCTTCACGCATATTGAGTTGCTCGAGTTGCATCTCAGCATCTCTGGATGGATCATGGGGTCCGAAATTAGTTTGAAGTTCTAGCATGAACTCGGAGTAGTTGTCCATCCAATCCGGACGAGGACTTAACCCGTCCGAAAGGAGGTCAGGTTCAAACCATTCGAGGGCCATGCCCTTAAGATAGGACTGGGCGAAGTTAACTTTGGCCCGGTCCGAACGGAAGGTCTTGGGTTTACTCTGGAAATTAAGCTCGCATTGAACAAAAAACGCGCGCAGCTTCCTAGGCTCGGATCCGTCAAAGGTATCCGGCTCGCAAACTTTGACTTTTGAGTCGTCCGAAGGGGAAGTGCGTCGGTTATTACACGCAAGGTTATTGATGGCTTCGGATAGCCGCATGAAAACGCGGTCCTGAGCGTTAAGGCCATCGTCTTCATCGTGATCTGGTTCATCATCCGGATCTCCACCTTCATCATCGGGTGGGTTTCCGCCTGGAGTATCATCGTCTTCATCGTCAGGATCTTCATCGTCCGGGGCTAATCCGGATGGAGTACGCGTAGGGGTCTCTGGGTGCCTACGGTTCATCAACTCGGATATGCTCTGAGCTGGTCCGGATATACTAGTGCAACGTTGAGAGAAACTGGTGAAGGTATTGACTATGGGTGTAGGGTCTCATCGCGTGGACACAAGTCCAGCGTTACGGAGAGAGTTCTGTGTAGTTCTAGTGGGTGCCATGGAGAATGTTGTAAGTATACTCGGAAAGGTGTGAGTTCGAATATACTGTTAAGGTCGTACTCAAGGATAACGGATCCGAAGGGCTTCGGCCTCAGCTCGTACGCTGTGCCCCTTTCCCGAGTATAGCCCCATATTTCAGAATGCTATACGTATCGTACCCGAAGATCCGGATGGCTAATGTAGCGTATCCGAAGGTCCGGATGACTATCGTATGATATCCGGGTATAGAGACAAGTAACGTATTCCTATCCGTAGACAAGGAATAGTATCGTATACTTATCCGGAGGGCGTCCGGATATCGGACGGAAGTATAAGGACTAGTCTAGACAAGTCTAGGACTAGAAACTAGCAGAGTATAGACTATCCGTAGATAGAGGCGGATGCGTATAGACTATCGGATACAATCCTTAAGTCTCGGAGGGTGACAAGAGTTGTTAAGACTCGAGTCCGGATAACGGAATGAGGACAATCTAAGATGATATTCGAACTGGGGTGCTATAAGACATATACAAGAGTTTATATACGATAGAACTACGCGAGAGGCTATGCACAAAGTATCGCAATGTATAAGCAACGCTTATTAGAAGTCAATCATAAGCCGGAAGATAATCACAAGTGAAGCAGATCAGAAAACATAGCCGGAAATTAATCACAAGTGAAACGGATCAGTAGAACATAGCCAGAAGAAAGCATAACCGATATACCGGAAAGGAGGATATACTAAATGGAGGAAATAAGCAGTGTTTAACGTTATATGAACAGGATATGAATGAAGAAGCTTATCGTAACGGATCCGGTACGGATCTGTGGATCGGATCTGATCGGATCTGACATCCGGAACTTCGGATGAGAAGCGCGAATGTATGGGATATGACAGGATGCCCCTGAGGGGGTGTACCATCCTTGAGGATATGATGCAAATGACCTAGATATCGCTACACTTGTGTATAGACTCAGTGGACATCAACTTCTTTTCACACTAAGTCAGAAACTCGCCATCCCTTCCCTTTGCACCCTCCATTCTCAATCTGCATTCACTATCATCACCCCCACAATCGGAACCATTTGCAATGAGCACTTCAACAATAACATTCGAGCAACTATTCTTAGTGGCTGCACAGACTCAGTCTTATGTGGTGTAAGTCTTATGATTGATGAGATCACACTTGAGGAAATGGCCATCCATTTTAGCAAGTACAACAAGGTTGGTGGTTTGTGCTGGAAGCACTCACACATCATCGATCCCATTCTCCAAACCTATGAATCTGCAGTCCACATTGCGCAGAAGATACACGATGGTCATGTCCATCTGGGCAAGGAGCTAGCTGTCGTGGGGGCTTCATGCTTCAGATGGGATGAAATATTCCCCATATTAGCTGCTCCTACATGCAAGACTGAGAACACCAATGACATGGAGCAGATCCTTGCTAGAGCAATTACTCGATGGAACTTGACTGGTACAACCATGCAGATCAGACCAGTCTGGTCAGTTGCAACTGACGGCAATGCTACTCGACACGCTGCTGGTCATAGGCTGTTCGTCAAGAGTCTGCTCTCTGAGAGCTCAGAGTTGTATGGCACACTTATTAACATGCCAGGATTGAATCTGTTCACTGGCAATAATGAAGTGACACTCAACTTTGACTTCAAACACATATTCAAGCATGAGTATTTTTTTCTTATATTGAATACTTAATGATTGGTTTAAATCCAGGCATATGCACACTCCTTTGATCTCCCACTGGTGTCGTGCTCAACAATGGACGTATCATCAATTTGATGATGCTCGCACGGTACCTCATATGGCTACCTGCCTTCAATGAAGCAGCCATCACCAAACTTCTCTACCCAGACAATCCTCAAGATGTCCCTCGCGCTGTTGAGCTTATGCTTGCCATCATTGAGTTCTCCAATTCGCAGTGTTCCATCATAAATGACTCATTTGCACCCGACATTGACACTCACATGGATCTCCAATCCATTGCTCTCCTTAGTGCTCTCCTAGAGTCCATCCTCCTGCCTTTTACTGATGTCTCTCTCTCCCTGTTCAAACAATTCGTGCTGCTCAGTTGATACTCTCATCTCACATTCACCTTCTTTCATGCACATCGACACTCGTTCATGTCTTATCAATTATATTATGACATGCAAATGATGGTAAAGAATTCTGTGTTCTGCCTCACTAAGCAACAAGCGCTAGACCCACATGCACCATTTTTCCTTGGGGATGTTGGAGACGATCCCCTTGAGATCCTTTTCAGGCACACACACATGATTGGCGGCCATAATTCAGCATCCTCATATGCTCAGGCCCTTGATCATTTAGGAGCCACAAAGGACATTGATGGTATCTTCAGGCATCATCCAGAACTTGATCCAGGCCACCAGCACCTCAAATTAACACATCAAGAAGGCATTGATCATATCAATTGTGAGGTTTGGAAGGGAAATATCATCTCTGGTCGATGCGATCTACCCTTAGCATGGCGCAATGGTCGTGATGCTGCCCTTTCCATCCTAGCAACCTCCCAGCTTGATTCAGTCCATTACTCATTTGCAGATCACTTTAGCATGCCTGGGATTGATATGCTGTGTCCATTTGGAGATAACAAGTACTTATGGATTTCTCTGGACAAGCTTCAGGACGCCAGCGACGTACCCAAGCTTCCTCCTCCCAGTGCAGTCGTCCCTGCTTTGCAATGCCTGGAAACGGTGTTGTCATGGGAGGATGGAGATGAAGTTCACAATGCTAATGCAGGGTTGGAGGGAGAGGAGGAGGAGGATGAAGAACTTATGTTAAATTTCCAGGAGGCTCTAATTGATGAGTCAACTGATGCTGCTCCTTCTACTCAACCTTCTAGCAGCTTCTCGGCAGACCCGTTGTCCCCTCCATTACCGCAAGGGCCTGGTATTCGTCCAGATGACTACCTGTTGTATAATGGGCATTGGATTCATAAACAGACTATCTGCTGACTAGTGATCAACAAGGACTTTGTTTTGAAGTTGCTCAATCATTTAGAACATGTCCGCACAGGCTTCACAAAAGTCAACAAACATGTCAACATGTCTGTGGGGCAAATCACCGACCGTAATCTATTCCTCATTGGGGATATCTTCCTCACTATCCTTTGCAGTAGTCACATACTTTCTATCGGAGTCCTTCATTCAACAGCAGTGACACTGAACAGCGTGTCTTGCGCATCTATTAACATCACAGTAATGAAAGCCTTGCACACCACTGCAAAGATCACTGGACAACTTCTCACTATTATTCCAACTCATTCTGCTTCACCTGATGTTGCACAGTATTGCTTATGGGACAGTGGATATGTCACCACCTGCTCAGTGATTCCAGGAACCTCCAGCTCGACAGAGCATGTTGTCGTTGTGACCATTCCTGGTGCTCTTATTGAGCCTGTGAACCCTGAGGCGACATTCATTCGTCTATGCAATGACATTAATACAGATGTGTTCTCACAAGTCAGTGGTGGCCAAAGCACTTGGCAAGTCTCTTGTGATGCACTTCAAGCAGCATGTGATCTGTTGTGGGCAAAAGCAGTTGAAATGAAGGTGTCAGTTAAGTCGATCGCATCCATTACTCCAGTCAACGTCAAATCCTTCCCTTATCAATTTCCAGATGGTAAGTGTGTTGTTTCTTTTACCGTGCATTGTCTAATAACAATGTTAGGAACTCCTGTTGTCATCATTTCTGTCAAGGCCAGCAGCCAACTCACAGCATCTGAAGGAGAGCACATCACAACATGTCCACTTTGCGACACGAAGGTCGTCAACATGCACAATCATGTAGGATGCCATATCTTATGCACATTGACTGACACTCCCGAGGAGCTGCCTTTGAAGCAAGAGGTATGTTTTTAAAAGAATTGTATTATTTCACATTACTCACCAGCTCTATATAGGTCGGTCTGACGAGCCCATACAGCTTCTGTGGTCATGCTGGAGTGCCTGAGTGCACTGTCACTATAACAGTACCAAGCAGTAGGGCGCCTACCTAGGAAATGAAGTGCATGTACAAGCACACATTCAGGTATGGGTCTGTCAATTCGGGATTGAAGAACAAGCCCTGTCGCAACCTACCCCTCAAATGTGAACTTTGTCACCCTGTACTCCCTCCCCAGCCCAGAAAGAGCACCCAAAAGGCTCCTGCACTCCCTGTTGAAGCCATATGGCGCTACAACATGATGGCACATATCCTGGACCAGCACAAAGAGTACGTTGTCCCAGGACATAGAGAGGCCAGAGTTCCTTTGCCAGTAAGTGTGTGGAATACAATGAAGCTTATGGATCTCGAGCAGGGCACTTCATGCATCCCTAAGGATCGCTGGCAGCCCTCATATGGTGATGCATCTGAGCAGGACAAGGAGAACATGCCTGTAGCATCGAGTTCTTGTACCAAACATCCTGCTCTCAAGTCTGCTGGGTCTCTCCCCCCCAAACGAGCACATACATCCCTCCAGCTTAGATTGTCGATTGTTTAGTTGTTTTTCTGCATCGTAGTTATCACTGTGTGCTTGTGTATCGCTCACTTTCAATCGATGTTGTTGCTCTCAGACCTCTGATTTGTGATCGAGATAGTTACTATATATGGCTAAATTACGGTGACTGTAACGCTGTCACGGTGGGGGGGGACCCGTCCGAAGTTACACCAGGTGTATGTCATGAATTCTTATTTCCCCCACCTCTTGCACTGAACCATTCCGTACTTCACAAAGGACCTCGAAGACTACAATAAACAAAAACCTTTCTCGGCTCTCACATTCAAGTGGCACATCTATGGTGTGGTGCTGCCATCGGTGCGACCGCCTGTGCCATCGCCACCTCCCGCTACACACCAACACACCCAAGCAAGACCTTTCTCCACCCTTCCAACATCCTGCTATTGCTCCGTGTTGCCCTAAGACCTTACTCGTGTCTGTGCTAACCCGATGCTGTCACCAATACCTACCACAGTCTTCCGATTCCCACTCTGACCTGCTGCACCTTCCTGTCGCCCTCGACCTCCCGCACTTCCACAGCCCCCATGCTCGTGCTACAGCTAACTTGACGCAGTTGACCTCCCACACCTTCTTATCATTATCGCCGCCTCGCCCAGCCGTCTGTGATATCTCGTTCTTTCCCCGGATGAACAAGCGAGAACGTTGAGCAGAGTCTGGGGTCCCTTCATTGTGAATGACACGCCTCAAGGGTGTCCGAACTTTATTTGCTCAGGGTTTGAAGTTCTTCGAAGGAAGCGAGAAGGTCCGAATGATAACAGGTCACCATGAACTCCTTGCAACCACGTTCCGGCCTATACAACTACTCGAAAACGCATATATACAGCACATGTACACTCATATCTACAGTGAATTCTAGCAGTGTCTCGCGCGCAGATTCCCCGCTCCAAGTACGACCGAACGCCTCACAGAAAGTCTTCGCCTCTAAACGTTTTCCTATCTATCTTCGTGTTACCTAGAAACACGACTCATAACTGCATCGATCTGTTCGCAATTCCCTGCCGAAGCGACACATAGTCGGCCCTTACACTTCAAAAGGGAGCAGAATGAACAGACGTTATGCCCTCGACTTTACTATGGCCCTCCCACTCTGCGCTATCCTCTTCTGCATTCCGTTTGTTCGCGCCTCACTCCCGGGTCTCAACAATACCCATATCCTTGCACTCGATGCCAACGACTCTCCATCTCGCAACACGAGAACCTTGTGGGACATTATCTCGAGTTGTGTCTTAACTTTATTTGCGTGCACATGGACTGCCATCCATCTAGACTTTCCGGGTAAGGATGAGGGGATAGTTTATGCTACCTGTCGCCGTCCACTCCTCATGCTTACGGCGTTTCTGGCCCCTGAATTCGTGGTCGCATGGGCCGTGTGGCAGTTTTTAAATGCTCGCCAAGTTGCGAAAGCCTTCAATGGTGAATTCGGTTTGCGACGAGCCCGGCACCGCAGCTGCTGCCGAGCCATATGGCAGGAGCCGTTAAATATGTTATGTGGTGGAAGCACAAGTTTAGACGATGGTCAGTTACATACTCGGACTCTTCAGTAAGGAGGAACTAACATGAAACCGATGCCTTGACAGGATGGACAAAGACGCACGGGTTCTTTGCCTGGATGGGTGGATTCGTCCTCTATGTCGATGGTCAGCCGCGGGGCACTCTCACACCCGACGAACTCTCGCAGTTTGTTCGTGATAAGCTCGTGGAGATGCCTGTTATCACGGAGGCAGAGATAAGAGATCGAAGTAATGGCGATATGCTATCCAAATGTATCGCTATTTTTCAGCTGTTGTGGTTCATCATCCAGATCATCGTCCGTTACGTGCAGAAGCTCCCAGTAACGCTGCTTGAAATCGACACCCTGGGCGTAGCTGCTCTGACCTGCATTTCTTACGGCTTCTGGTTGAATAAGCCGAAGGACGCACGGGTTCCTTATATTGTTCATTGGAAGGGCCCAACTGCTTCAGCTTATAGCTTAGACGGCGGGTACGTCATTGTCATCATCAGTATTCCTGGCAAACATTGTTCTGATTTGCATGCATTCTATGTAGCAAAGGACATGGTATACTATCAATCCTTGAGCGACTAATTGACTTCATTGGCCTACGATGTGGTGTAAAGACTCCGCATGGGATCACAATGAACTCTGGAGGCATCAGTGGGATAGTGTTTGGATTGATACATTGCCTGGGCTGGAATTTCTTTCCGGGATATGGACAGCGGATGTTGTGGCGTACGGCTTCCGTGGGGATACCATATGCACTTGCAGGCGTTTTAGAAATTCCTTGGATTCCAGCTTTTCTAGGGAGGCTGCGATCGAAGTTGATCAGCCACGGCAGAGAGACATCAAAACAGTCACGTTTGGTTATGAGTATTTGTTTCATACTAATTTACATTCTTGCACGTATTTCGATAATCGTACTTACGCTCCTGAGTTTACGATCACTTCCTCCTGGCGCTTACGATACAGTAGCTTGGACCAAGTTTATTACACATGTAAATTTGTAGTTAGGGCAAGTGCAGTAAGTGAAGATCATTGTTGAGACATTGCACTGCGCCTTATTGATGTGTCTAGCGACTGACCACATCTCTGCTGGTGGTCCATGGCCCAAGTACCGCGGTCACCTCAAGAACATTTCGCGTAAGTCACCTTACCCGACAATTCTCTAGACTTTCATCTCACCCTGGGATAGAAAACTGTTTGATTGGTGCTATCAACGCTGAAAACGGCGAGGCAAACAAAGTCAAGAGCCAGATCACCGACGAATACGGCACAGTTCCCCAGACTGCTGCTTACTACCGTGACAAAGGCATCAAGTGGGTCGTTATCGGTGACTCCAACTACGGTGAAGGTTCATCTTGCGAGCACGCCGCCCTTGAGCCCCGCTACCTTGGTGGTCTTGCTATTATTACCCGGTCTTTTGCTCGTATCCACGGGACGAACTTGAAGAAGCAGGGTATGCTTGCTCTCACTTTCGCAAACCCCGAGGACTACGACAAGATTCAGCCTAGCGACAAGGTCAATTGACATCTTGGGCTTGGACACCTTCGCCCCCGGAAAGAACTTGACTCTTGTTGCCAAGCATGCGGATGGTAGCAAGGATGTGGGTTTCTGGATTTGTAATGACTTTTTGTGGTGCTGATGGGATGTTTTGCAGGAAATTTCTCTTGCTCACTCCTTCAATAAGGGTCAAATTGAGTGGTTCGAAGCAGTTTGTATCCTGACTTTATCGATATATATTATAGATGGCTGCCAAGGCCAAGCAGTAAACAGTGATATAGACGGAAAGAACATGTGCCATGTCCAGACACAATAGACCTCATGTTCAGATGTCGCTTCTCTCGTTTCCCAATACTTATTTCTATATCACGGTCTCGATACCATGCGGTGATGTGTCTCTTTGACTTCTGAGGCCAAAAAGCCCTAGTATGCATGCGAGGATGTAATCTACATAGAGCGTGAATTACTCTACTCGCCTCGATATCCCTCAAATGTTATCGAGGCATATATGCAAAAAGTGTGTCATCTGACGAGGCTGGTCAAGGTCTGATCACACCTTGACGTCCCTCGATCTGCCTCTTGTGGGTTTTCACTAAAGATTCGGACCCGGTATTGATGTAATCAAAACTTTTGGAGCTAAAAATAGTCATTGTTTAATATTCGGACCATCGATGATTTTATGTGTTTGCACGTGGATACGG
The DNA here is from genome assembly GCA_016758765.1 of Suillus cothurnatus. Lineage (NCBI taxonomy): Eukaryota > Fungi > Basidiomycota > Agaricomycetes > Boletales > Suillaceae > Suillus > Suillus cothurnatus. The sequence continues at coordinate 166,872 of JABBWL010000090.1, forward strand.
GACTTTCCAAAGACGCGCACTGATCAGGTGGGTCCATAAGTTGAACTCGAAACAACGTGCTCGGGCTGAATTTTCCCTACATGAGGATTGGCTGGGAAATAGACCAGAAATCAGGCAATCCGGCATGAGCGACGTGTAACTGAACCGACTCTTGGGAATCGTGTTCTGTTCGGTTCTGTTCAGAGCCGTGGTCACTGGCGCTTGCCAGGGTAAAGCTTTTGCGTCAGTGTTGTACAAGACTCTCTGCACTGGACTTGCTCCATTGCCGTACCACCAATGCATGGCGCCCTACTCGTTTCTGAAGTCCTTCTGGATATCTTCGCTCATGTCAATACAATCCTGGACCCGTTATCGTATGGCAAGATATCATTGACCCGGAAATCCCTTGCGACGCTTGCAACGACATGCAGGACCTTCCATGAGCCTGCGATGGATTTGCTCTGGGTCGACATGCATGGGATAGTACCACTGCTGGGCTGTGTCACGAGGTTACATCCCATGATATATCATCATGGCGGAAGGGTAAGTGCGGACTAGTCATCCTCTGTTCATGTTACTTCGTTCATTAGCTCACTGAGTGTCTCAACGCAGTATACTTGGTACTCTAAAGGAATCGATCCATTATGTGAGCATGAAGTCCGTCAATTTTTGCGTCACGCCCACCGTGTGCGCTCATTGCAAGTCCCATTCGACAACCATTTTCACCTTCTTTCAGTCCTTCCCATCAAGACATTCCTATTCCCGAAATTGCTGTCGTTGTCAATGGTTCTACATACAAATGGATATTTACATCTCTTCCTGTCCCCCACGCTGCGTCGTTGTTTCCTACCGCTCATTCATCCTGATCTGAAATTAATTGCGACTTGTTGCGCTACTTTGGAGGATCTAACCATCAAGGTCCCCAGCCAAAGCACAGCGGACGAGCTGTCCCTGCTATCTGACGGTATCCGCCTGTGTAAGCGGCTTGTAACTCTGTATTGCCCACCTCACCTTGATAACAACCTTCTTCTGGAAGCCATGGCAAGTTGGCCACACATCTGCTCGCTGGAATTATCGGACATGGAAACGGTACCCACCGTCACATTTCGCGGACTATTCACGGCGCTCTCTCGATGTCCCAACTTACTCAGGTTGAACATGTCAATGGACGTCGCGGGAATCGATATTGATCCTACAGCCGAGTCATTTCAACATACCACCCTAGAATCATTGAAGCCGACCCGGTCTCGTGTAGCTGATGCTGAAGCTGTTGCCCGCATCCCCTTCTCCATGCTCCCCCGTGTCGACAAAGTCACCGACCGGTGGGACCCATGGAACACCGAGATTTCCTTTCAGAAGCATTGGGACGAGGTCAACAGGCATCTCGATCTCTTAAATGGCCGTGAGCCACAGAGGTCACAAAGCCCCGAGTCTGAGCAGGACACGGACTACTGTTGCTGAATTTTTCTAAATTTATGCATGGCAATGCGCTCGCATCAAGTATATTTTTTTTGCACCACCCTGACTATAGTACTGTTCTCATCAGCGTACTCTTCTTTTTCTGGCCTCATGTGCCCTACACCAATAACATCACTCTCAGAAATCCATACTCTACTTATATCTATCTCGTGCCTTGCAATGTCGCCTGTATGCGCGCTGTTGAAAAATGGAATCGACGAGAGGATGTGCCTCACCACATCTAAACGTCGTGTTAACTGCTAGCTAGACTGCTCCACTTAGCATCGTGGTCGTGATCTGAAACGCTGAGGCATATATAAATATTGTAACCCACGTTCAGTCGTAACCACGTTCAGTCCGCTCATGACGTGGGCAGCCAGCGCCTGATTTCGCCCCATTTTACGAAGTCACGAACTCGGGCGTCACACTTCAAGCGTCGCATGATGACTTTCTGAAACGGAGGTAACGTCGATGTCCGGAGTCGAACGCGATCGAGAACCGAATCAAGTTGGATGTGGTTTGCATCGTCCATGGAAAACTTACGGTAAGATTATCAAAAAATTCTGAGGTTGCTCTCATTTACATTTCAGCTCTGCGATTACAGCTACTTTCAAATCGATAGACCAGAATCCATTTTTTTCGATTCACCGCTTTTGTTTAGTTGTGGAGCTGTACAAACAAAAGGGTACCGCCTGTTACGATACTTTGTTGGGGGCGGATACCCCAGAATGGCACTGGACTGCGCAACTTCGCAGCTTTCTCATTCGACAAGTACTGTCTTCAGACATCATTCGCATCATGGTTAGAAACTGCTGTCACATTCCAGCAGCAATAAAGTAACAATGGGTCACTATGTCTACCCAAATGTCATCCAAGGCCATAGCAGAAGTCACTAACACAAGTCACTGAACTATCAACCGAGTTCTTCGGCTCTCTCGTCTCACAGGCTCTGTTATCAGAAGGCCCTTGGAAAGCAGACGTTGATAGTCATACCAGCAGTGAGCTCAGAGGGATGTCAGACGCAGTGTCAGATGAGAAAGCTGCGAAGTTGCGCAGTCCAGTGCCATTCTGGGGTATCCGCCCCCGACAAAACATCGTAATAAGCGGGACCCTTTTGTTTGTACAGCTCCACAATTAAACAAAAGCGGTGAATCGAAAAAAATGGATTCTGGTCTATCGATTTGAAAGTAGCTGTACGATCATGGGGAGAAATATTGGCAAAGAACGGCATGCGTGAAATCAAAGATATGAGCATGGTAACGTTGGGTGTATATGCGCGCCTGGCGCTGAGCTACCAGAGCCCTGGAAAAGATGAGGTGATTTACCAAAAGTAAGTATATCGTATTGTTTCTTAAATCATGGAATGTGATGTGACTTGGAATTTTAATCCAGACGGCCAGTCTGATACGTACATAGTATGACATATTCTAAATGGAGTGGGTATTGCTGCGTGACGCTTATATAATCGAACCCCCCCTGATTAACTGTAGACTTCACTTTAAATCATCGCCTGTGTATGTTTCACCATTATATTGTGGCAGAAATCCCCCTGACCCGCTTGTCTTCAGCGAGACCTTAATATTGGGCAATGTAACATAACATCAGTGATGTTCCGGTTCGAAGTAGATCCAAGTTGTCTCGGACGTGAATGCAGGTTATTTGAAAGGTCTGTCGAGGTAGATTCAAGATGTAGGACTGTACAAAATGGTTGTATGATCACGCAATATGGCGCTTTGTCTGGTATAGCATATGTGTTTGGAGAATGTCGATCAAGCCAGTGGCGAGAGCTACTGTGCTCTCTGAAGTATCGTGGTCCGATTTCAAGCGATTCAAGGCCGGGTATGTTCTGCTCCTCAACTTGGATTTTTAACCCTGACACACACTATATATAGACACAATGAATTAAACGTTCCTGACAACGCCAGTGACTCTATGGCTGGTGGTTGATGGATAACATTTCTGAAAAGATCTGCCAGTGACCGAGAGGAAGATACCCTTCAAACTCGAGCAACTGACGCACCATGAAAATTTCCGGCTTTCGTTTTTTGATGGACAGCGTACAATGTGCATATGATCATAGCCCGGGCTATGAAGTTTTCGTTATCCCCTTATACATTCAGCGTCGGCTACTGCTCCGTGCATGTCATAGTCAAAACACCATGAGCTACGACGAGTACATAGGGGGGAGGCGTAAGATCGTAAACTAGTAATACAAATGGATGATGAAATGCAGTCACAAACTACGTACGAACCACAGAACATGCCTGACACAAAACCGATGCACGAGATGAGACATAATACACAGCTGTTACCGAAAAAAAGGCCGTTCCTATCGTACAAGAGGGTGGAGGGTCTGTATGTTCTTGTCGCCGTATTCACGACGGAACCCACTCATGGAGTGGGTGTAAGCGCGATTGCGGCACAAGCCGCCATACACCCTCCAAGGCCCGCGTTACATGCAATCAAGACAGGAGGTGCTGCAGGAACTGCGACCCCGAATGTGAACCCAGCAGCGGCGTAGCAAGCGACGGCCAGGCCATTGCAGCCTGTTGAAGAAGTCTAGTTGGCGGTGTGCAGTGATACGATTGGACCTTACCTGTCTGGTAAATGCCATACGCAAGCGGACCCGCGACTGCAGCCTGAGGGACTTTACACTTATTACTCACATCAAAAAGTGTGCGTTTGGCATGACCATTTGCCTTCTGAATGTATGAATCTGAGACACCTTCGAAGCCGTGTCATGCAATGAAATTATGGCACTTCACCTTCTCTCAGTTCGAGACATACATGTTCCCAAGACTGCTACCGTTATTCTTTGATGTCCGACGAAAAAACCGAGACGTCGACTGTCTTCCTTCTTGAGTAAGGCCCTGCCAGTTATTCCTTCAACTTCTTGATCGGGCTATCAGTATTCCGTATCACGACCCAGTTGACATGGTCCAGATCCCCAGCTCATGTCATCTGGTGTTACCGTCAGGCTGTGAATTAATAGTCTCGAACCAGGTCGCCACGTACTGATCGCCAGTCTACTTGAATCGCATACGGGGACTCGAGCAGGCTCATCCAGACGGTGAGTCCATCAATGGCAACCATAATTTAGGGAGTGACCCTTCCGTGTTTAATTGGCTGGGTGTACGTCCAGTCATCATTAAGTCAATCTATTGCGACAGCAAGACCGACAGCGAGATTCATAGACATTATACATACTTAATGCAATTACACCGGATTTTTCTTTTTCTTTTTCTTCTTATCAATACATTTACTGGCTTGCAAGACACCAGTAGTACCCTGAGGAGGCGGTGTGCTCTCAATCGGCGCATTCGCAAGTGCAAGTGCCCGAGGATGGTACTGCAGCAGAAATTTCTGGTACAAATTAATGACAATGTCTGCTCCATGGGGCAATTGCGAGTCGGCGATCCTCTTGAGTAGCGAAGGAACATTCTGGATGACAGGAATGGACGCGATATGCTCGAGTAGGACTTCTACATTCATTTGCAGGATTGCGGGATACCTAGCACCGCAAAAGCTGGTTAACACTCTGTTATGACCTGATCAAAAAGCGACCGACTTGGATGTAAATGAAGAAGAAAGCTCTTGCAGAATGTTTCCCGCACCCAAACTACTGCGTATTGCGTAGAAAGCTTGGTCACGAAGACTGTCGAGTCGAACCTGACAGGTATATGTTAGTATATTGGAGAGCACCAGGTAAATTTACTCGAACCTTGGAGGCTAAATGATACATCGATTTTGGTGAGCAAGGCCACGAAGTGCTGGAGTTCGGGATCTCCACATTAGTTCTGGGCAGTCCCTGAGACTTGAGTGGGGAGAAGACAATCTTGTCCGTATACAGGTATAGCAAGAGCGCTTTGAATCTGCATATACAAAATCAAAGGCCCGCTACGATTGCAATGACATGCAACTTACGTCCTGAAGGCCGTGTCTGGCACGAGTATGTTCCGGCAATCAACAACTCGTGGTTTATGTTGAATTGGGGTGATGGGCGTCACTGCTTGTGGTGGGATGGTCAGGGTATCAATTTCGGACATAGCGTCCGCCACAACCAGTAAATCTTCATCGTCGTCGTCGTCATCATCCGATTCACTGACGTTTCCTTGCAAAAGATATCAAAAATTACGTTGCTGACATTGTTTCTGAATCACTTACCCTTGAGATCACTGGCAGGCATCTGACTAGCTTTGACCTCTTCTTCATCTTCAAGATCGCTGTCAGATGTGTATCCGTAGTCATCAAGTGCCATGCCATCCTCGAATACTGAGCCACCATCGAAGTCGACGAATGTGGCGTCAGGTGACCCCGCTCTGGACAATACTGTCGACTCTAATGAGCGAGCTTACCACCTTCATGGAAAAAAAGCTTACGTTCAGCAAAAAACTCGGAGCGTGCTGTCAGAACCACGTCGTTGGCGGACAAGGCTTGGAGTCGGACGACTTTTCGTAGATGTGCTGAACAGCCTGAGAATATGTGGAACTTCGTATCCACTAGCTCTTGGCCAAGGATTGATTTCATCAAGAGCGCTTCGACAAGCGCTTGATGGTTCGACATCGTAGAGTGCTGGAGAGTTGTGGGTTGGAGTCTACAACGCGAGGAAAATTTTATGCTTATTACTCACATCAAAAGTGTGCGTATGACATAACTATTTACCTTCCGAATGCATGAATCTGAGACACCTTCGAAGCCGTGTCATTATGGCACTTATAAGTCTAAGGGCGAAGATCTGTCCATTAAGGCAGTAAGTTTAAACAGCCGAGCATATCGGACCGTTATTGCCCTTCCGACAAAGCATCTACACTTGCTTGACGAGCGCGTCTGTGGTATCAATCCAAAAAGTTGTAGGTAGGAACTCCACATACAAATGCTTTCCCAGAGCTCATGTAGATCCTCATGCGAATCTGGAAGCGTACCTTGAGTTCGATAACTCTTCCTTTGACATCTTCACGCGTGCGCATGAAGGTCCAGATTCAATTGAAAGGACACTTCGTTCCTATTAGAAGGGGCTATCTTGTTTATCAGGGAAGTAATTCCTGTGAGAAGTTCAATGTTAGCGTGCTGGCAGGTCAGAGCAGTGGAGTTAAAGTCATACATAGTACAAGACCAGTGTGTGAGGCCAAATCGGCAGTTTCTTTTGACTTTTAACGTCGCGTAGTGAGTGCTCCGGGCCGTAGTTGGTGAGCGTGGATGCAGGGCGCCGACCAAGTGATAATAAGATTTTGTGAGATACGTAACGTAGCAAGTTGACCTAACCAATGTCATTCCTAAAGCCGACCGCCAAGTGTAATGCCAGACATGTCCTTTCGGCGCTGTAATTTCAAAAGTCTAGATCAGTCCAGTTCTAGACTTCAACGTTAACATCGATATCCATGTATAGCTGGCAAATAGCTGGGAAACTGTTCACGCGACTTCCCAAAACGTACAATTGGTCGAAGACTCAAAACCACGAAAACAGCGAGCGTATAACATATAGTTACCACACAAAGTCCCTTGGGCCGCACTCAAACCCTCCATTTTCACCTCGTACTACTAACGGAGCAATAGTTGCAGGCGTCTCCTTATGAACGTCTTCAATCCTCGAATTCTTGACGCCAGCATCCGCGATGTGACGGGGTGTCTATCCGACACTCAAAAGGCTGATGTTCTACTCCATGCCTTGCAGCATTTGCCGCTCGAAGGGTATGTGTCCTGCCATTACTCTACTTATATATGTATAAAATCTAGATTTAATCTGCATCACAAAGGTCCCGAATTGTCATGGAGAACGCTGTTCAGTCGTTTCTTCAAGTCTCGAGCGTTCCACCAGCAGATGTTGCAAGAGCTCTCCTGTTACGTGCTAAAACCCGTTTAGCAGCTGGGTACCGAACTTCTGCACAACAAGGTCAAATTCATACATGTCCTTATGTTCCGTGTAATGTGCTGACATTACTATCATTCAGATTTGCTATCTGTTCTATCTGCAGATCCCGCAAATCAAGACGTCAAAGCCATAATACAATCTCAACATCTACGACAAGAAATGGTAAGTTGAGCAGCCCTTTATGAAATCGGCCCTTTAGCAAACACTGTCAAGCTTATCAGGGAACCTGATGGTCCGCCTCGATTTTCTGCCGAAGTCTGGAGAGAAATTGCTCTCTATCTTCCAAAACGTGATCTGAAGTCTCTTTTATCCGTCCCACATGCACTCTCTCGCATCGCAAGTCAACTTATTTTCCGCGAGATCGATCTACATTTTACGGCGTCACCAGAACCTCTCAGACTCGATGACAGATACAAGGGTGTCCATGGCGGTCGCGACGAGCAGGAGCTCAACGCCTGGCACTACCAGCGAAGTGCGGATATTCTTACCCGCATTCTCGTAGATCCTGTCTTTGCCTCGCAGGTCAGAAGCTTGAGCGTATATGCCGTTGTTTCAGACGCGTCACACACATTGGCGTTTCAGACTGGTTCGTCTTCATTCTTCAATGCTACTATGTCTCAATCCCTTTTAGGAATGTTGATTAACTCTTTACCTCAGCTCTGCAACCTTCGCAGTGCGCATTGTTCAGGCAACAAGGAATTGATCAGTCGTGTGCTTGACACAATGTGCACCTCAAACCATCGTCTTTATAGCCTGTCCATTAAGTGCGTCATTTTATGCTTCCTTTCCCCAAAAATGGCCTGCATGTTCACGCTTCGCACAGTCTCGTTAATTGTTCAGGGGACATTGACATCCCACCGTTCAAGCACATCACACATTTCTCCTTCACAGCCGAGGGAGGGAATAGTAGATCTACCCATGACTTTATATCACAGAGTCACGACAACCTGCGCTCGCTGGTCATCAAGAACGCAAGCTGGAAATTCCCAACGGATGGCATCTCCATCCGTCATTTGACGACCATCGAGTTCGAAGGTTGTTTTTCCGTTGACAGCCAGGTCTTCTCAGAGATCTTGTCCACCGGCCACCAGCTTGAGTCACTGACGTTGTCAGGTATTCTGGAATGCACTCCATCAGCCACGTTCCGCCTGTATAGGTCCTCGCTTCCGTTTCTGACGCACTTCGCTCTCAAGATTGTCAGTTTGCACCGGCATGTCACAGACAGGGACCTTGTGCCTGCTATCTCAGAATTCTTGAGAGATCGCAAACATCTTCATTCCTTCCACCTTATCGTGCCTAGCGCAGACCATCGTCGCATCGGCTTTGACGCGTCTGCTTGGGGTGTACTACCTTCTCTAATAAACCTCCACAGTCTTTATATCACTTATCCTAGAGATCTTTCTCCTTCGCTAGCAGGGTGGCTTATTCCGCGAAGTGTTCGTGCGCTTACCATGGAGAATATGGTACCGCCTACAGAAGACCTTCTTCTTTTCATAAACGTGAGTTGGCAATGCCCGTTATTGACAAGAAGAGCCAACAGCATTAATGTATTTCATTATAGCAATTACGTCCCGGGATCCCTCCCCTTCTCACGTTTCTTGGTATGACGAACTTTCCAATACGATCCGTCATCAACGTGATCGATCACGGCTTTTCTAATGTGCGACTTCTGCGCATCGACGAGGGTGTCTGGAGCGTCGTCCACTTAGATGATGGGTCGATAGAGATCGAGCAGTGGCCACAGCGAAGGATCAAGTACCACACGACGGTGTGGTTGGAGTCACTCGGATGCGAAGATGCAATACGGCACCTGATATGATAAACACGAGGAGAGTTCTAAAAACAAATATATCGGATGTACTTTTACAATGGTTCTGCCCCTTTGATGGTCTGCTCATCGGATAACTTTCTGTAGGCGCAAAGTCTGAGGAATAGCTTAAATGAATCGCTTCGGAAGAAGTTCACCGTTCCTGCCTGTTCGCGGTATAGTGTGACAGTGGTTGGAAACCCCACACTGGATGAATTCTCTAACAACTACCAGGCGATGGCAAGACAAGTTTGCGAAATTATGATCCATCCTCGAATTGCGTGGACAGACCACAATGCTTTCAGTGGTAGGTAGGCACTATCTATGTCGTGCCAGCCGTCAGTAAAGCGGTACCGAACTATCGCGGCAGATGGCGTACTTATCATCCTTCGCAAGGACATGATGATCTCATTCAAGTGGCTGCTGTGTCTCCATTGAATCGCACGAATTCAATCAGGCTACCTTGCGACTTCGATGTGCTTGCTGTGTCATTAAGACGTACTGGTATATTGCTGTCAATTCGAATCCAAGGCGTCAAATCCAGGGTATACAGTGCTTATACCATGCTGTTTTCGTACCACAATTTCTATTTTTAGCACTGGCTCCATACTGCAGATACAAGTTCTGATCACTGCGTGGTCGGTGGCGACAAAATCCGGCAGGCATCATGAGAATGACCATGTTCACCGGAGCGCCTTCGTTGCATCTCGTTGACCCTGGTTGACCGTGGAGCGTCTATTGCAGCCTCGTTGTAGACAATGAGGCCACTGCATTTGAAGGTGTGCCGCAACATTGAGCTACTTCAAAAAGACCGCACGCTGACACGATCGCAGCAATTTCCGTCATCATTCAATGGACACGGGTGCCTTCGTTCCTGGCAGAAGGCCCCGTCAGGCCTTTTATTTTTCGTATGGTTTACTTGCTTCCACGATGTCGCTATAGCTGACCAGAATGCAGAGAACCAAAGGACATGCGTTGTCCTCAAGCAGATGGCACATCTCGACTGTAGGTGTGCGTGTTCTACGTACCTATAGCACATCTGAAATTGAACTTAGAGCTCGGAGTCTATCATATCAGTCTTTTACTGCACAGCATGCAAAGTTTACCTCGCCAAGTGCTCAATCCACACTCGATAGCGAAGCCACTGGACCTTCTTATGTTTCTAACGAAAAATTACCTGAGCAGTAAGTAACTTGACAGGTGGTGTCCCGTGCGCGTGCTGAAAACTTGCTTAGACTGTTACAGCAAGTCCTCGACACTCTTCGGAATTCCAACGGAGAGAAGGGAGCAAATGATGAGCGATCACGATTCTGGACGGTATATCAAAAGGTCGCATCACAACATGACAACGAGTTTCTGGAGCATTATGACGGTGATATGGATATTGTCTTGATTTTTGTAAGCCGTGAGCTCGTGCGTTAACAACAGGGTGATGACTGGTTTCTAGTCTGGCCTATTTTCCGCAGTGAATACAGCGTTCATCGCCACTATGGGGCCTAACAGTGCTACTACCACAGATGCATTGTTGACGCAAATCATCATGCTGATGGTAATGAACAGCCATGGAACCCCGATCACAGGCAATTATCCACTTCCGGTCCCACCTGCCTATTCCAACGGGCAAGTATGGTTCCAAACTCTAGCTTATGCCAGCCTTTCATTCAGCCTTCTTGCGGCATTCGGCGCCGTTTTGGGCAAGCAGTGGCTTCGCTTCTACAAGCTTAAACGATTCGGGCACGGATCCCTCGAGGAGCGGGGTAAGAGCAGACAACAAAAGTTTGACAGCCTCGTGGCGTGGCACTTTGATGCTGTGCTGCAAACGTTCCCGGTTCTTTTGGAGATTTCATTATTGCTATTCGGGATTTCCCTCTCCTCATACGTGTGGACGCAACAGCGGACCATCACATCCGTCATCATTGCGACTACGGTGCTTGGATTCCTGTTCCATTGGTGCACCCTCCTTGCGTCCCTTTTATCCCCAGATTGCCCCTTCCAAACACCTGCTACCTTAATACTTCGCATGTCTGGCGCATTCATGTGGGCAGTAAGCATGGTTATCAAAAAGAACGACAGAGACTTGCACACACTGGGCGCAAGCGTTCGCTCCTTCCTTCGCAGCATCAAAGCGTCCATCTCGAGGCTCGTACAACAATTACTCAATCCCAAACCTCCCGGTGACCCTAGAACGGAATCTGCCATATGCTGGGTACTTGCGACATCCACAGATCCAGACGACATTACTAGCGCAGCCTTACTCATTCCCACCATTACATGGTCACCGAACTCAGACATTACGTCTCATTGTCAACGGCTTCAAGACACATTTTTAGCGTGTTTCGACGCTGAAGGGAGACTCCGGCTCTCGGCAAGAGATAGAGCAGTTGCCTGTGGGCGAGCTCTGAACCATTTATGTCTGACTGTTCCGCCCATTGACGATCATTCCAATGCCCGAACTGCTTCCCAGCAGTTGAGAATTTGGCATCAGTGGCGCAGCGTCATTCTTCCACGAAGCTTTGACGAGTGCAAGGCCCTTGCCTGCAAACTGTCAAAGTCATCTGGCCGGGAGAAAGAGAGGTGTCTGGCAGATACACGCACTGCATTGCGCATGATGATTGCTGCTGCTGGGGATGGATTCATTAGTCCGGATCACGACTCGATCATTTGGCGTGGCCACTTCACATGGACCGGCGATCATCGTACGCCAGCTGATTTCGATTGGCTGGTGGACTACCTCGTGTCTTGCTCCCATGATCACACGATAATGGGAGATGCGTTATTAGCGCTGAGCGCTATGAAGGGACTTGGCACCCGTGCTCGAGAATCTGTTTACCTACGCACGCTCATATCTGCCATGCATTCATCCAGCCCTCGTCGCCTTCGCTATGCAGCTTTACGGGCTGTTCTGGATTCTCGACTGGCACTCGCAGACATTGATGCCATACAGGACGAGAACGTTCGCCAGAAACTCCTCACAGAATTTTCCCCTGCTCTCCTGACGGCTATTCGTCCTGGTTGTACTGTTGGACATTGCGAAGATGACGAACCCGATGTCAACTTCAACTATTGGCGAGATGATGCTTACCTCCGGCTCATCGTGGCTCTTACTTCCAATAAGGAGTGGTGTAAACGCCTAGTCGCTGATCAACATATCGGACACTGCATCTATATCTTGAATAACCTCGACGAGAACTCCCCCGCCCCCTTCCATCTCGCTGCAATATTTGGGCGAGTTCGTTCATCGAGTCCAGACGCAGGTGGAGCTGCGTTTGAGGCAGTTGCAGCCGACCAGTTCCCATCCCTTGTCAAGTCAGCCTGGCAGGCTGCATTGGACTTGAAGCTTTATGATGAAACCGAATACATTACCGCTTTTCCGGCTATTGTCGAATGTGCGAAACAGCAAGATTTTTCAGCAGCCGACCTAGAAGAGATTCGCAAGAATGTTGGTCTGGTGATGGAGAAGCTGAAAAGGCGAAACAAGTGTCCGGAGATCACGTCCAGTATCCAGGACTACTACACCAGCTTGACTAGGACTTGACGTATCTTTTCCTTCAATATATAATTATTATACGCCCAAACTATGACCATGACTCTCATTTGGTCATTCGCCTGTTGTCTTAATTTACTTTTCTTTAATCCACGTCCTCAGTACCAATACAATGTCTGAATTCGTCTGAATTCAAGAAGGCATGAAATTCGCCTCGACTCCGAGGACGCACGTATCAAATACAGGAAACAAATAGTCCCGCTCCACCATCGTTTATGAATAATCACCATATAAAAAACAGACAGTATATCTTGAGTAAAGGAACTGGTGTACAGAAGGAAAAACAGAAGTTTATGTAAACAAGAATCATACTCTTCATGAATCTGTAGCCATCGCCTGCGCCCCCTGCTGCAGGATTTGTTGAATGGCTGGGTTGTTAGCACTATAAGGCTCAATGAGCTAGGGTGTCTATCGATGTCATAATGGAGTGCGTACATGGAGTAACCATCGTTAGGTGAATCCCCAATCGTTGTAGGTGATGAGGAGTTAGTCACGTCTAACTGAATGGCAGAGCTTGACTGGGTAACGTCCGTCGAGCCCCACTATAACGGGTGTCAATCAAATACATCAAAAGGAAGTGAAATATTGACCTGGTATTGTATGACGCCTGCCAATCCAGCGCTGTTGCCCACTGCAATAGTGTTTAGCATAATTGGACATCGTCACTTCTGGATCGACGCACTCGACAAAAACGAGCTGTAACCCTGTTCTTGTTCCGAGTTATCGGCATAATCTGTCGGGGCCGACTGTCGAGCGACAATATTACCTGTACCAGACGCGTAAGGAGCATAAGTCATGTTGAACGGAACGAAGTTGTTCAAATTGGATTGGGTGACTAGACCAAATGCGTTGAGGACAACAGGCTTCCCAACCCTGAAAGGAATATTAGTTAGTCATCGGTTGAGCTAGACTTAACCTTAACTCACACGGCAGCAGACTGAGCAGACTGCTGGATCCACGCAAGACTCGAGTTGATCTTGTTTTGGACAGGGGTAAGGTTTGGGTCATCAGGAGCGTACGTGTTCTGGTCGGGAAATACTTGGAAGGAACCAAAGCCTATGTTTGGGATGTTAAGGATGTCCTGGCTGTCGACACCAGATGAACCATCCATTGTGGGGCCGATCGAGCTGGAGACTTCTCGCGTTGCTGAAAAAATGATAAGAAACACTGCAATTCGATGACATGGCCCAAAGTACCTGTAGATACCCAGCGACCCCTTATCATCACTCCATCTTCCTTCAAGTTTCCTGCACGCTTGGCGGCTGCCCTGTTTTGGCGTCTCGACTCAGCACGCTGCCTTAGGATCTGCTCTTTTGTCAAAGGAGTGACATTTCTGCGCTTCTTGCCAGGTGCGGGAGAGGGCGTAGGCGAAGCTGTTGGTGTAACGGGATACAACTTCGGACAATCTGTGCATTGGAATCCGGATGTTCTACAGGATATTGAGAACCAAACCCTAAAGCGACACCGTATGATACTTACCCAGCGGAGACGATGTGATTAGAATCAAGTGACGCGATAAATGCAGCCATCACAGCGTGCCACTTTGTGATAGTTTGCGTGGTACACGTTGGACTAGTGGAAATGGTCGAGTTGCATCTGACACATGATAAGGGACATGTTCCACTGCGGTAGATACACAGAGTGAATTACCTAGCATCATTCGCAAGCTCCCAACTGAACACAGCAGGGCTGTTGACATAACGTAATACGATCTGCTTGGTGTAATTCTGAAAGGCGGTCAAGATATTGTCGTTCGTGTAGAAATCGTCGTGGTCCTGTAATCCGAACTGGCGGACATATAGATCCATACCGCCTGCAAAAACGTCGATTTGTCCAAGGTCTGATTGAACATCAAGTACAGCGTTGGCTTACCATAGTCGTTTGAAAGAGTATTGCGTGGAAAAGTGACAGATGCAAGCACATCGGGTGTTGCAGTGCCAGTAGATGTCGTGTTAGGTACTGGATTCCAGTTATTCGTTAATGACATGATAACATATAGCCCTTGTTGTTCTGCCATTTGGATCACTGTATCAAGTTTCTGCAATCCATTTGGTCCGTCGTTGATTGTCGTAGTGCCGTTCTGTACCAACTGAAACCACGTTCCACTCTCCGGAATGATTTCCACGTCTGTCAATCAAGACACTAAAATCACGAGCCTTGGTAGATAGAGGATGAACGAACCGTTAAATGCCCAAATCCTGACGACCTTGATACCGGTATCAGATATGTTCTTTAGCATATTCCAGATGTCATCGTTCGATTCCAATGTCGGCAGCCAGTACAAGTTGGTCCCGACAAATCTCAGCGAGCTATCGTGCGATGTGTTTGCACACGATATGCTGATAAAAGGAATCACTCTTACCTCCCGTTGACAGAAAATCCATCTTTACTAGAGCTCACGAATGAACTGCTACCTCTTTTGGAGACCGTCCTTGAGGCAGCTGCAGCCAGGCATGACACGATGGAAGTCAAAAGCCAAAGGTATGAAAAGAGCTTCATGACAACAAGGAGAACGGAGGCAGCAGGAAGCTAGTACTCACGTTCAAGTTTATAACACTATCTAAAAGGTAAATTGCGCATGGAGGTACGGCACGGCATGCGTATTACAAGGGCACAAATGAAGAGAAGCGTCTGTTCGCTTCCGCTCAGGCGTCAATCAGATTCTTTCAACACGACATACGCATTGATAAATCCTTCGGCGGAGGGAAGGCTATGTCGAACGTTCGGCTGCAGTGAGCGACGGGTGCGTGTAATACAGGTTCCTGCGCTGGGGAAAACAGTGAGTGCGAGGATGCGACATGCTGTTGCGACATATACGAACACAAAAGACTCGGGCGTCTTTCAGGTGAGTGGTGTGCCGCTAGCCCATCATAATTTTGCCGTAATGACACAGTAATTCGCGTTGATCTGATGCCGTATTACCTTCGCGAACGTTATGCATGCCCGAAGTTCGTGCAACTTGAAGTTGAATATCAATTGACCACGAATTCTTGGCCGCCGACCTGCAAGTGGGGTATACTTATGTGCCGAAATATGTCAGAACATGTCACAAAGCAGTTAAGGTGGGGACAGTTACATAAATCATCTAAAAAGTGCGTCACAATTGGCCAATACGCATCGACAGTAAAGCAAGTGACACGATTCACCCACAGACCGCCGTCAGGGTTTTTGACATTTTGAGTCGGGCACATAGGTGTAACCCTGAGCATTGTAGAGGCGCACTCTAGATTGCCCTTCGGCCGCAAAATACTGATCTACCGACTTCCTGCACTGCTAGCTTGTGTCAAAATGTTATAGTACAATGAGCAACCAAAAGATGTTTTCGTGAGGAATTCTCACATTGGCAGCCCACAACGGAGTCCAGACACCGAGTCGTCATTCTCTTCGAATGTTTCACCCCAAGGCTTCGTGACAACGTTATTGTTATAACGTTAATCATCATCGTGTGGTGCATGAAAATTCACCCTTACATTTTCCCACAGACCATGATCCATATATATCCTGCTTATCACTTGGACGTCCACCTCGCCCCTTGGCTTTTGATGTACGTAGGAAACGACCAAGTCGAGTTTTGGTCTTGATTGAAAACGTGTGCGCATATTTAGCCACGCAAGTTATGAAGGAGCATTTGAAAGTGAATGGTGATGCACAAGGAGCATGAGATAGTATAGGAGAATTTGTAGAGGGAGGCTTATCAAAATTATGCGAGTGGAGTAATAAAACAAGTGTAGAGTCGAAGTCAGCGGGAACTCGGATGCCAGCCACAAACTTGTAGGCAGAAGGCAGCTGCGAGACGCAATGAACGGCTGAGATTTACGCCAGCCTGAGAGGCAGCTATGTGTATGACAAAGCAGAGCTGCAGGAACTTGCGGCTGTCGACTGTGGGCACGAAATTCGATTGAGGTCATGCGACACATCAAGGAACAAAAGTGAGTGCTCCGACCTGCACGCAGGATCAACGCTTCTTTGATCCTCATTTATTGCGAGGACATCGGGCAGCGATCAGTGGCTCGAGACAGTCCTATCCAAGATATTACATGTAACTTGGTGCCCGATCCTGCGCACTGGCATGCTGCTCTATCTGCAACAAATTGTTAGTGTACGGCGAATTTCGAATGTTCCGCATTGACAGCGTGAAAGTGAATGGCCATGTACATGTACCAGGAGCAAGAGATAGCATGGGAGAATTTGTAGAGGTAAATTGACAATGCGCTCAAACTCGGAGGCTTTTAGATTTGCTAGTGTAAATTTGTGCGTGAATGAGTAAATCAGGGTGAAACACGCCCACTGGTTCCAATCAGAAGGGTTAGGTAAAAACCGGGACGAACTTTTGATAGATTGTCTTCTTGGAGCAAACTGCGATGCTTGTATAATGCTGGAATGGTCCACTGGATGCAGCAAGCACAAACGAGTTTTCTATTGTCTCAAACTCTGTAGAAGGCTGTGAAGAGGCAGCTGCCGTCGTTTGTCTTTTGTTTCGTAGTGTCACGCTTACTTTCCGATGCTTTTTTTCTAGAATCCGTATGATATTTTCATGATCTCATCCCCAGAGACTGCTCCTATCCTACTATGTGTACCGTAAGTCGCCCTCAAAGTGGAGAAAAACATCATTTGACCTTATGTAGCGCCTCAAGTCTGATTATTGTGCACCACTAACACCGCACACGCCAGGTCCGCGAGGATGATAACAAATGATATGAAACGGTGGCGGCAGAGATAAAATAAGATCTCCGAGGACGGTGAAACCGTATATCCGAATGGAGCTGCCAGTAAGGGGTTGAGAGCCAGGTGATAGCGCACTTGGTACCATGGGCCCGAAGTATCCCGGTGTACAGTGGGTGCCAGATACTGACAATAGTGAGAAAGCAGCAACTGCCAACGAGCTCGGATACCGTACTGTCCAACCGGGTATTACACGATTCCTAGATCAACGGGTACTCCTGGCCAAAGCACTCCAAAGTGCCTAGTCTAATTTGAGCAGCGTAGTGCCTAGTGTATCGCCGCATCGCTGTTTGAAATTTGCCGAGGTGCCGTTCAACCTGAGTCGCAATCTCTGAGCAATTGATCAAGTGAATAAAACATATATTGAAGTCAAAGGCTCTATCAATTGTAAAGAACGTTCCGAAAAACAATGTACCTGAGCGTTTAGTAACATGAGGCATATGAAATGCCCTTTCGGTGTTTGTTACTCCGCCTTCTTACCACCGTATTCCTTTTAGAACAGATACACCTTGCCCAGTTCGTCCACGCTGCGTCCAGAATCATGCTTCTCATGGGGTGTCTTCGCTCTTGGCAGTCCCTTGCATTCATTTTAATGCTGTTACTCGCATCACTTATCTCTGCTGATGCCTGTGAGTTTACTCTTGGCTTTTCTCCTTGCCTCAATAGGTACTCACCGAAAACCGGGCTGGCCATCAGATTTTGTAGTCAATCAGCCCGGATCATCCACCTCTTGGAAAAATGGCTCCCCTTACCCGGTTTCTTGGACACTGGGCTTAGAGGATGGATTTGATACCTTTGATATCGAGATGACGCGACTTAGTCGGGTGGGAATTTATTTCATAGCGAAACAATGTAAGTCTTCATTCATACTAGCTCCTCTTACATAGGGCAGCTTCGATTGTCGTTAACCTCTTTAATTTCAACAGTACCCGTTACTATGAGTAGCCTCAATGTTGTACTCCAAGACGTACCAGCAGGCGACGACTACTTCCTCATTTGCATAAACTCCACTGCTGGAATTACCTACTCTGTTTCATCCCGTTTCTCAGTTGTGGACGCCAATGCCACTGGGAGCAACCCGAGTCCTGCTTCAGCCCCAACGGTGACCATTAGCGGCGTACCGAACTCTCTCTCACACTTTGCGCAGACATTCGGGCCTTCTACCAATGGTGTTGCACGCCCGGGTTGGGCCGGCATCAGGAACCAGGTCACAGCCATTAGCGTGGCTGTAGGCGCTGCGTTGATTGGGGGCGTTATGATACTCTACTAATTTCTTTTTTAACTTCATCACAGACTATTCTCATTCCCTGATTTCGTGGTTGATCAACATTTATTTATTTAAATTTACTATAGGCAGTCGACGGGACATCTGACATAAAAGTACATTTCACCGGAATATGCGCTTCACACTGCCTTACTTAGTGGGTCTTGTAGTGATTGATTTAGGAACTGTGCAACCAATGTGCAACAGCTGTTTTGGAACCTGGAGCGAGTTTTAGAGATTGTACACTCTATGTAGATTCGATAACTGGTATCACACATGTAAAACGATTTGTATGTCGCAAGTCATTCACGCCACAAAATGTTATCCTAGAATACATCAAGACCTTCATTTGACCAATTTTTATCATACACGCTAGTACATAGGTTGATATTGATACCTGATTTACAGTCATCCACGAAATGTGAGACATAAAGATCATACAGCAGATTTCTGGGCAGATATGTGAACAAAGTCAAGTCAACTGTTGACAACGCACCTCGACTCGGTCCGGGGGATCAGGGACCGGGTTACGGCGCCAGTCAAGATACCATTTCGGTTCCCCTTCCATACTGGTGAACTGGAGGGCAAACGCTTTCTCCTTCTCATACACCGCTCTCCCCGGAGCGTCAAAATTGCAGTAGAAAGACATGACTATAATGGGTTTGCCCTCTTTACGGCCATACACGGGTGTCAGCCGAGTCGACTCCCCGAAGATCTTACGGATGACGCCGATGATGAAAATGCGGTTCCAAGCATGGTTGATCCCCTCGCTGCGAGTGCGATCCTGGGAGAGATCAGGGTAGAGAGGACTCTGTTCTTTCACGAAGGCCTCGAGCTTCCCGAAATCAATGGGATAACCAAACCAGAACAAGAGTGGTCTAGGTTTCTGCGAAGGAGAAGGATGAGACACATCGGGGAGCGTGTCTGGGAAGTCCGAGCCGTGCAGCTGGCGCGCGTCCTAATGAAGATTTAATTGCATTTTGTGAGCTTAAAGTCAGATACGAGGATGCGATTAACATACCGTGCGCTGTGCGATAATTCCACTGCTGGCTGCGGGCTCCAAAGGGATGGTTGGCGTGGCCATCGGATTTGCAAATCGAGTGTGTTTTCCCCACCATTAAATACGAGGTGGCGTATAAGCTTTTGACAATGAGAGACGATTGCGTCATGACAAGGAGCGGGAAACCCCTTGCCTCGAGCATTTTAGGACGATAAACAGGCTAGGGCCGCCTAGAGCGAGCTTTCTTACCATCTAGGTTCACTGATTTTCCGATCGACTCGGATGCGATATGATGGAGATTCGCATATCTCATCTTCAACACGACGATTTAGAGATAGCGCAAAGAATCACTACACAGTAACATTTATGACTTGCGGATTGATACTGAGATGTGGAGCTCTGAAGTCTGAGATAGCGCCAAATTTAGATGCGACTTAGCCCCAGTCGAGTATAAGAGCCTGGGGGAAAAGACAGAGAATGAGTACATGATGGTGAGAGAGCACGTTATCTGAAGCAACCTGACATCGACCTTGTAATACGCTAGCCTCTTCAAGATATCTCGCATCATCGGTCGCCGTTTCTGGTTTTCATTAACATCCATGAGCTCTCGAGCTATTTCGAGTAGCGCGCTGCGATCCTTGGATAGCGTACAAAAGTAACAGGACGAAGATTTGCACACTGCCTGAAGCAACGACAACACCGCGTGCATGGTGGGTAGTGCTAGTGAAAGACAAGGGCGTGCTAGATGTAAAAATTGATGAGATATATTTCTTTTGATTTACTCTACCAAAACATTGGATAGTAATATGACGTAGAGATTGGATGAAGAATAGACCAGTGTTCCACGTTCCCGACTCTCATGTCAACGTCTCTGCATCCGACTCGATCCGATTTACCGGGAGTCCCCGTGTGTCTATCTATGGAACGTTCGATCCCACGAAAGCAATTCGCCTCCACTGGTACCGGTCATGGCATGTACGTTGAACGTTACGGTTAACGCTGACATTTGCATAATAGATCTAATCATTAACACTTCGATTCCTATCGACTTTTTATTACTAGACGCCTATAGTACCTATGATGCAAGTCCAGGAAGGGGTCACTGAGTTCTCTTTGCGTCCCCGCTCTCCTTACGAGATTCAACCTCTGGTGGATTGCTCATACTTTTTCATCCCGTCTACTCTTCACCTCACTCGATCTCAGCCTACCCAACACTTTGCGTTTTAATTCCTATATCAATTCCTCTGCAATACAGACAATCCACGACACCCGCAGTTCGGCGTGTTGCCGTATGTACCAATACCAACATCATTTATCCCCCTTTCCAAAGCACTCGTGATACTCAGAACCTGCTCCGTAAGCACAATGGTCTGCACAAATACGAGTTTAGTCGGGCCGTCTGCACCTGCACGTTTATTGCTGTATCCCAAATTGAATGCAGTTGATAGTACCTGCAGTACCGGATCCGCCCATCCCAAATCATATCAAGCATTTCCTGCATTACACAGTACTGCTAGTTGACACATGGCCGCGCTCCTAAAAAGCAATTGAAGTCGTGCGGTTGCTGTATCGGGGTTAGCCACGAGCTCAACTCACTATCGACACGGTCTTTGATGGATGTCAAAGTGGCTACTCGAATCCACCCCCGTATCAACCCGAGCTTGTCCTGCAGAAATAGTATCCTGTAGACAGGATCCGCGAGCTCGGGTGTTTCGCTCGTGAAGGTTGTTTCATAGGTATGTACTAATTCTTCGATCCTCGCTCAAATAAGATGATGCTTGTGCTGTGCAGGAATATCATAACGTGATACGGTTTCCTACGGTTTCATGAACGAATGCTGGACCAGGGGTCCCAAGGGCAGGAGCTACGCACCAAGGGCCCTGTCGGCCCTTTCCTTAGCTTAGTCAGCATGTAGACTAGGTTTCGCCTTGTTCGTAGCTAGAGTCCATCATCATCACTGCTTGCATTCTGCTTTGCTCTGGGCTTAGGCCGCTGGCCCTGCTCCAATGCAAAACACAGTAAAAGGTCGTAGAGACGCTTCAGCGTCTCTAGGAGGAAAGGATCAAATACAAATGGCGTGGACAACAAAACTGTAAGCGTTACACCTCTGTCAGTCCCTACACTCATCTCACATGAAGACATCTTTGATATATCGATGATACGTGATCCGTCTTGGGGAGACTTCAATCCAAATACGCTCCGAACGGATCTCATCCTCGCGTGGGGGCTGAGTTCACCTGAGCTTCGTGTCATCGACTTACCTTCACCCGACCACAACATGCGATGTATCAGCTCACCAACACATACTACCAATCGAAGCCCTCAACGAGTTCTCCTCGGCTCTACAGCAGGGAAATATTCACTTCATGAATGACGATATTGATAACCAACTTTGCGAGTCCCTGGAAAGGTCGTTCATTTTTCACATTCCATTAAAATTATCATAATGCAAGATCGCAGCACTCTACAAAGCCGTAAAGCCGACATCTAGGGAACAGTCAAACCGGTTATCTTCACGGACTCCAAGCTCCCTGCGTACAATGTGTGCACGGGCTAACGGATATGGAGACAATACACATGCCTGCCGCATGAGTGGACAGGTACAGGAGTCGGAGTGGATGGAGTAAGAATGCGTGTAGCGAATGCCAATGATTCACCAATGGAAGATGTTCTCCTTCTGGCTGACTGAAACCAATGAGGAACAAGTGCTATTTCGTTTGAACGAGTTGGATAGAGTGTTGATACAGGGTGGTGTGGTGCTCGCGAGAGACTTGGTGCCGGTGTGGTGAATGGAAGAACTACGTGGAGAATTGTCAGTCTGGGAGTGTGCAAGGGAGCAGAACTTTACCAAGGAACGTCTTCCAGTGATACTGGCAAAGCTGACCCTCCTGGTTCCTGCACCTCATGCACACGGAGTGTGACATGACATGATTCCGTTTGAACAATATGAGCTGGCGAGAACATGATGAACAAGTTAGAAACAACGCCAGCCATAAAAGTGAGGCACATACTATGGTCTAATTAGCAGAAGTTTGACGTACAATGTGCTGGGTAACATGTTCGCCGTTGAACGTTAAACGTTAAACGTTGACATGGACACTCCGATCTCGCGTGATTTCACGTGGTCGGTTAGGGGGCGGTTGAGCTGGGACAGCTACTTGAACATCAAACCATGTACATGTGACGGTCAAGTGAAGTTTATCGGATAGTACGATAATTGTACCGTTTCATCCGGAAATCAACAATAGGCTAGAATAGAAATATAGAACAGCATGGGTTCAACCTTCTCCGCAAAAGAAAACTGCACATGACGCGATTACTGTGTGATACACAAGGCCTCGTTTAACCATTTAAGCCATGAGTCACAATTCCTCTAGACCAGCGTCAGAAGTGACTTTGCAGTGAATACAATTGGTCCTCACCTCCATGCTAATGGCATCGTTTACAGCTCTCATGAATTGTTGATGCCCAGCTTCTGTCGTGATGTCAAACTCCCACCTATTTGCTGGAACTGTGTCCACCTCCTCGCCGTCCCCGGCAGTTGGAACATTTTCTGGGAGTATACAGCCATTGATAGTATCCATGTAATAAAAAGCAAGCTTTTGTCCCATGGCACTGACACCATGAAGCTTAGGCATCGCAGTTTCGGGGAACAAGCTACGTAATATTTTCCTCATCTTCTTGTCTGCCGCAATCCTGGTCGACAGGAGGTTGATATAGCCAGGGGGATGGACTTGCAAGACGAATAGGGGCTGACGCTTCTTTGTAAAAGCAACGAAGGTGGCTCTTTCAGTAGCAGGATCATCTTCGTTAAGGGGACAGAATGGGCAAATCAGACGGGGTTCAGACAAGGTCGGAAAGAATGCGTAATAAACAAGTGAGTTGTATGCCCCATTGTAGTCATTTGCATTGGTCGTATCAGCTGGGATACGGGCAAAATTATCAAGCACTTTCTGAGGCAACATTACCGATGAAAAAGAAGATAGTAGGCAAACCGGGCGCGTAATGATTGTTGCGGTTGAACGTTGACGTTGAGGCCCAGTGAGCTCTGGTCCACCGGAACAGACGTAAATATACACAAAGATCAATTGTATGCCACATACACATAGAGTATAACTCCGGGTACCACCCGGGCGTAGAACTCGCTGATTACGGTTTCATGAACGAATGCAAAACACAGTAAAAGACCGTAGAGACGCTTCAGCGTCTCCGAGTCTAGGAGGAAAGGATCAAATCTAAATGGCGTGCACAACAAAACTGTACGCGTTAAACCTCCGTTTCAGTCCCTAGGCCGGATGTCCTTGGTTGCGATGGATGCAGTGCTGAGGCAGCTCATGCTAGCCCCTCAGTCTCTTGTAAGTCGTTACCGAGCTATCAGGAGCAGGATTTAATTCCTCTATAATTCTCGGCTAGACCAGGAATTCGCAAGGTAAAGACTCCTGTGTCGAAGGAAACGCCCGCGAACCCCGATCTTTCCTCGCAATCATGTGACTGTTTTGTTTGCCTCCACAAAGAAGCCCCCTACTCTGCCTGGTCAGCGGTCACACTAATTATGCGGGACAATCATGAACTGTTTATTGGAGAATCAAAGATATGTGGCTTCTGGGCTCTTTTGCGGCTGCAAAATGCTCTCGCCGTTCCCAATCCCTTGGTAACTTCAACGATGGGCCACGCGACTTGAAAGGCATATCCTAACAGATTAATTGATCCCAGGAACAGATTTCCCGACTAAAGTGCAAGGAATTGATCACTAGACATAAATGGACGAGGTACCGCTTTATACACGAGCGTTATAGATTACTGTCATGTTTTATTCTTTCTCACTCTTCGTCTCTCACCACTAACAGCTTTCATCTCTCAAATGGACATCGACTTTCAATCCAATTTTTAGGAAATTTACATATACATGTAGAGATCTCCACTTCCAGAAATGCATGCCGCTACAATATCTCTAGCGTCTTGACCATGTCCAGAATAGAAGAAAGGTCCCTAACTTGCGCAATGATCTCATGATCTGACGCGATTCTCTTGTATTCCCCGCCCCGCTGATGTGCTAGCAAAAATACGCTAAAAGGCTGTTCAAGGCGAGCCATCAGTCGTAACGCCCGACCGCTCAGTTCCGAATCGACCATGTCCTGTGCCTCAGGGAACCCATCATGCGAATTACGTGATGGAGACCCAGGTGCAGACCAATAATCTTCCTCGCTCTGAGTGTCGTCAGCAGCATCAGGCAGCTCTGCAAAAACAGATGGCTCCCCAAAGTCAGGAAGCTCAAGGAGATAACGATTCCACGGACGAACGAGCAAGAATGTCTGCATAGTGGGTCGCGGTGATGAGAACTGAACAAGCTTGTCCTTTGTGGTGATCAGCAAGTCCTGAAGCCCGTCAGCTTTGACTTCATATATCTCCTCGTCTTGAGCTCTACCCCGTTTGACTGCTGTAACACAAAATGCGATGCAAGGCAAATGCAGTCTGCAGTTCGCGAAACGAGGCGCACTCAAGTTGTCAAGCATGGCATAAAGTTTTAGAGCCTCATCTAGAGTTATGACATGTGGGAGCGAGGAGGTTGACACCTGAATTTCATCTTCGGAAAGAGATGGCACGCTGTGTGGTGGAGCCTTGTACGAAGTAATGTCGGCCGGCAGACAGCTATTGAATTCGGATGATTGCCCCACCCAGTCCAGGGCGCTGATGTCACCCGACTGAGCTACGACCTCCTGCAAGAGTCTCCCAAGCGCCTTTTGCTTCTTCTCGCCATAAATGACAGGCAGGTTGACGCCGAAGATACCGAACAATGAGTATGCAATGTCTTCCGGCCACGTGGTGACACGGGCCGACACCCATCGGAGTTTCTCCCGGGCGTCTCTCATACCCGGACGGAAGGCAATGAGGGCCTGGGCATCTATGCCCGTCGCATCTCCCATCTCCTGCATGATTGCAAGGGAATCCTTGTGATTAGGAGAGCGATCATCGAGATATAGGGTCCAATCCTTCTGATAAAATAGGACAAATTTTGGGGCCAGGAATTCTTGAACTGTCCATCCTCGCGTGTTCCAAGCGCTATTTGTGAGTGCCCCAGGCTGCGATGAATGCGAAACATCAGACAAGTAGATGATTGTAAGCGCCGAGTGGCGATACCAAATAAACATGGAATTGACCGATTGTTGCAGTTCGACATTGTTGGTCTGGTCGATGCAACATGTATCAATCCATGCCCAGCGGTATCCCATATCACGAGTGGTTTTACAGAATGACTGCAACTTCGGGATTCCGCCAACTGGATCCAAGTCGTATACCACCTTGCCCTGAATGTCATGTAGTAACGGTTCCTTCCCTTCCCACCTATGCGATAGCATGACATATTGGAAGTACATCATCACCACGTCTTTGATGCGTTCCGTTTGAAGGTCTGCATGCTTCATTGTGGATGACAGAAGTTCTTTGTACTCTGCGCTCATTTTGAAGGCACCAATCTGTACCTCACGACTACATAAGCGCCCAGTAGAGGTGTTGATTAGACGATGCGGGGCATCGTCGAGTTGAGTCTTGATGGTCTCTTGAATGATCCCTTCTGTTTCAGATGGGCTAATGTACTGTTGGCGCAAGCCTGAACAAAGAGTCAACAACGTTGAAGGATGTGTCATTTGAGGCATACTTTGTGTTTGCGTGTCGGGAGCACCTTCCAACTTAGAGAGCATGATTTTGAACACCTCGATTGCCTCATCATATCGGTGTGCGCCATGAAGTACTGCATGCTTCAACTGATAGCCAATGTAAGATGAGGGGTTGAGTTCGATGACCTGCGAATCATCAAAATGAGTCTTGAATACGAAACGGTAATTGTCATCGCACCTTTTCCGCGTCAAGGAGTGCATCGTCCCATAGCATTTTTCCAGATCTCGCCTTACTGCGGTTTACAAAGATAGTATCTGTTGCAAAACCGAGGTCGATCGCTGCAGAGTAAAGCTCGATGGCCCTGTCATAATTGCCCGCGGTAAGGGCAGTATCTCCGCTCGCAGCGAGATCAGTCACTCCGGCGGCAGCATAGAGCACACTGCAATCTTTCTTGAAAGCTAAGCGAAACGGGGTTGAGAATTATACCTGGTTCACATTACAAAGACTTGCATGTAGACCAATCAAGGCAGCGTGCTTTCGTAGCCTCATCGGCCCTATCCATCATATATCGGTGTGCTTCGATGGCTTCTGGAAGTCTACCTGCTCGAAAGAGCGCATGGCACCAATTTTGGTGTGCAGTTCGCCACAAGGACCTGAGGTCCCACCCGAATAACTAGAAAAGACACGGTCAGGCAAGAAACAATGGTTTCAAAATCAACTTACC
Organism: Suillus cothurnatus; assembly: GCA_016758765.1. Taxonomy (NCBI): domain Eukaryota; kingdom Fungi; phylum Basidiomycota; class Agaricomycetes; order Boletales; family Suillaceae; genus Suillus; species Suillus cothurnatus. The sequence goes on from JABBWL010000090.1 coordinate 193,854, forward strand.
ACTACAAACATATCATATTTATAATGAATGGCCGACATGGATGAGAAACGAATGGTATTGACAGCAGATGTGAAGTGGTCGGCAGCTTCGTTGTGACATGCGTTGTCTAATGCATTTTTTCCCGCTTGGACGTGTAGATAAACCTGAAGTACGATGTTCACAAAATCAGTACCAATCCATGAATCTGGATTTGACTGTGTCAGGAACACTCACTTCTACGATACTACAGGCAAGAGAATTCACATCGGGACGAGTAGTAGCTAGCTCTTGCACACGCAGAATTGCCTCGTCGTATTGTTTGGCATTGAAAAGAGCGATGGCCTGACAGTTGTCGAGTAAGCAGTGAGTATATGAGACAGATTTACGCACCTTAATCAAGAGTAGAAGACGAGTTTTATTCAAGTCTGCGTCCACATACATGAATGCGAGATCAAATGCTTTCATTGCGTCTTGGAACTGTTGTTTTCCACAGTGTGCGATGCCCTTGGAGATATAGCCCATCAAGGATGGTTGGATACTGATGCTCTATATCGATGTGTAAGACAGCACATATTAAAAGGTCGCGACAGGAAGAGTATCTCACCTTGAGTGCATCATCAAGTGCGTGGTCCCAGTCGGCTTTTCTCGCCATAACAAACGAGCGATTAGCATAAGAGTTGTAGTTATTGTTATCAGCATTGATCTCCTGGGTAAACAACCTATCAGCAGTAGGCAAGTCTCCAGTTATGCATGCATTGCGGGCTGTCGCGTTGATGGCGAGGATCTGTATCATGCATGGTCAGATTGCATGGTCAGAGAATGTTGGAAACATGCCTCGCAATCATTCAGAATGTCCTCCAGGAAAGGTACTGTCCACTTTGAGATCCTCCTATCCATACCTCCGCTAAGGATGTGCTTGCCATCTGCTGAGAAGGTGACACAATAAACTACATCGGAGTGCTTGAATATGGCGATGTTTCTTTGATCTGAAAGCCGCCAAAGGTAAACTTGGCCGTCGTCAGATGCGGATGCGAGAAGGGTGCCAGTAGGGTTCAAGGCAATCATCCATACATGCCCAGTATGACCCTTGCAGGGTTCACCGACCTGCTTCCAGGTCAATGAATCCCATATCCGTATGGTGGGATCACGCTCATCACCAGATGAGACAAGATGTTTGCCATCGGGCGTCCATACAAGTGAGTAACACCACGCTCCCTTGAACGCAGAGTGACCCTGAAACTTTGTGATGCATTTCCTTGTGGCTGGATTCCATATTTGAATATCCTTAGTTGCGATGGCAAGATGTTCGCCAGACGGCGAATACCGAACGCAGTGAATTTGAGCGCCACACTTGATTGGATTTCCTTGCACTCGCCATGTTTTTGTGTTCCAGAGTTCCGTTGTCGCGTCCAATGAGCCAGTCGCCAGCAATGTGCCGTCTGGGGAAAAATCAAGTGACTTTATCCGTTGGGAGTGGACTTTGATAGGTCCGGTGAGAGATTCGCCATCTCTGTTCCAGGCGATGAGTTCTCCACTATTATCGCCACTTGCTATGAATTGTCCGTCCCTTGAAACTGCAACTCCTCGTACTACATCGTGATGCCCTTCCATTTTCTTCAACATGACGCCATCTTCTAGGTCCCACAGACGAAGCGTCTTGTCCCACGAGGCTGTCACCATACGGCGTAAATCAGGGAAGACTGTGACTCCCAAGATCCTATTCTCGTGCCCTTCAAAAGATTGACTGACTGTGGCGATTCGAATGGCGGGCTCTTCTATTTCCGTCATTCTGCTCGAGGTAAATGGCGCTGAGCACAACTTGCTGGAGAGCCTGTGGATGTCTTGATCTAAGTTTCAGAGGTGCCTGTACCGTGCCTTTTCGTGCTTCTCCACAGCCTCAACCTGCTTGACAACGATATCGAAGAATGCCTATCATTGCTAAATATTGATAAGTTCACCAAACATTGCAAATTTTACCCCAGTAAGGAAGGCTGGTGGTGCAAATTAGGCGATCGAGGAAGCCTAGAAACTTATTTCAGCAGAAGGCTATCTCACAACCGACTGAACTTGTCGTGGCCTTGGAACGATTGCTCAAGCCTTGTAGAAAGGTCCTCTCGAAGGTAAGTTCCATTTTCCCTGCCACCGACTTCGCGCCATCTTCACAATCAAGACCGTCGAGTTGAGAACGCAGGTGTTGTTAATGTTCCATCCCATTCACCCGCTGTGTCCAGAAGTCGTTCTGTTCCTGCGCCATGCCAATGGCCAAAGTCGCGAGCGCTAGTTAGCCCACCCGACTCCCAATAACTAACACATGCTGGACAATATACGATAAGGATTGTTGCGACCCGAGCCATGGCACTGAAAAGGTGAATACTTCCATTTACTGACATTCATCTCGAGACTGGTGAGGGCGGCGTCGAGACACAAATGGGCGTCATTTCACGAACTGTTTGGTATGCACTGTCATCGCATGGAGCCTCGATGCGTGACATTTTATTCCTCCGGTTTTCACAGTCTGGAATAGATTATTAAAGTTTGTTCCGGTTCAACACCTTCATCAGTAAACCGATGAACATATTAAAATACCATATTATACCATATATTGATAACAATCGCAACAATGTCTACAAATATGGAGGGAGGGTTGACATGACAATATATAACCTTATGTAGGAAGAATGTGTTTCAAAGACGGCCAATCAAGTTGTGGTGTGCTCGAGACACTATCTTCTGAGCGAATTGTAACGCAAAGGAAATACAAAACGCTGGCTAAGGAAGTTGATTGTAGTCTAGACTTATCAACGTCGGCACAGACATCAGCGCCCATAATTGGTGTGCATTATTTCAGTCGTGCGAAGATTAGTCAACACAGACTCTGCTTAGCAGTTTGCACTCAATCGACGATGGCTGAGATGGCGTAAAATCTTGCTTGTGGTATCCGATTCACACAGTCACGGGGTGGTCGCATATTCGCGAACTGCTGGTTTAAAGTGCCGTATCCAGCCAGATATTGGCAATCTGCTACATTCGACATTTTTTGGCGATCGTGCTCCATCCCCAATTTAATTTTGTGTAAGTCAAACATGCGACGTAGGAGGTGTGTTTCATGCTTGGAGGAACTATGACGAGTGTGGGGACAACAAAATATGTTTTAACCCATATGATAGTCGCCGAAGAAAACTTCTGCGTCGAACATACGCACCTCTACTGATTGCATCTACAATTCATTCAAGACACACATTGTCTGTACAATGATAAATCATATGACATAAATGGTGCGCTACAAATATACCAGACGAGGGCTGCTTCCTTCTACAAACCGACACAACGCCCTACTCTAACATCAATCTTTACTTTATCCAATTAATATAAGATCAACCTGTCTTGAAGATACAGCAAATGCTAAGCCCGAGGCTCAAGACTGTCAAATTGGCGCCAAGCGCTAACCGCAGCAGGCAACTCTTTCTGCACGAAAGTCACGCAACAATCAACAATATGGCGCCCCTGTCCGTATTGACCTTCATGGTGGAAGTCGGTTTATTCTGACCAGCCTCGACAAAGTCAAATAACAGCGATAACTAATATTTTTCTGTTCCAGTGGCACTCTGGATATCACAAATTGGGCTTGTGATATTATTTTGCCGTTACAAGCATAAATGACATGACGACGGGGTCATGAAAGGATCGAAAGGTAGTTCCAGAAGTTCATTTAGTAAGTTATCCTCAGTCTTCGTGCTTTCGTCTCAAGATCAGATCATTCCCCAGAGGAACGATTTTTTCGTTAAGCTGGCTATCCGTTCACATCTATTTTAATATACTAGTGTCTGCCACGGTTATATCACCTACTGAGTACGCCTCTCATGTTTTGGGTCCTCGATTGGTTCTCTTTAGCTAGAGATTGCGGATGATCAACTTTCCATGGGGTGATCCACATACAGGCGACATAATGTGAGTTGTTGCAGCGCCCCGCACAGTTATTTACATTCAGAGTGTCCATCAAACTTAGCAGTATGTGGGGGTGTAATATATGTTTCAGTAGATCGTACACCGACGCCGAGCAATATGACATGTTCCCAATATTCATGTATACCAGTAAATGACATTACAATGACGTTAAAGTAACTATGGTGAAATAATTGAGTGAGGTACAAAGATTACTCTAGTCCGAGTCAAACACGGCATCCTCTATCGCCTTTCTCTGCTCGGCTAATGCGGTGACAGACATCTTGGACACGACGTCTGGCGTTAGGTCCTCGCAATGGTTTCTTCCAAAAATCTTCCTAGACAGTAGGATTAGAGATTAGATACACGAGGCATGACAATTTGTTACCTGGTCCCCCACTCGAGAAGTCGGGTCACCCTACGTTGTGCGACAGGGCCAGGGACGTCCTCAAAAAAATCCACGATGTTGTTCCAGAACATTTCATAATCAAAGTCACCATCTATGGTGCGCCAAGATGTGACACCCGATAGAGCGAAACGAACCTGCGAAAGATTGTATGTATATCAATGGCGGGTAATCACTTGTACTCACCTGGCAAACAACATATGCGATAGAACGAGCAGTGACCTTCCTCATATTGATGATGGAGGCCACGCACGTTTTAACCTTGGCTTGGTTCAATGCACGCCTAGCGCGCCTGTTATTCTCCAAGATGTCGGCTCCATCGCCATCGCCATCAGCTTCTTTGGCCGAAGACGGAGATGTAAATGTAGCTTTGAAAGCCTAGCACCGTAAAAACTTTGAGTAAATTTTATGACTACTAAGACGAGTTACTAACCTGCACCAGAATCTTAGACTTGAAAAGACCTTCCTCGAGGTTGTTGCTGTCCACTGTATAATTCTCGTACAGGAAGAGCGGCCAGGAATTTTCTGATACGATATACTCAGATGTTCGGTCGCGAATACCGGCTTTCACTCTTCTCAAGCGTCAACATCACATAAATGAGCCGAAAGAGTTTGGTGCTCACCGGGGATCACTCCAGTCCCATTCAGAAGGGCAGAGCAGCTTCCCACAAGTGTCATGTACAAAGCCTCGGGAATGCTTGTCATCAGCCTTCAGTAGACACGACGGGCGGAAATCTTGATTGACCCAGGCAGCGACGAGGTCCTTGAGAGTTGACGTATCGTCACCGCGGGCCGCATCGGCCCCTCTTTTGAGCTGCAAGATATTAGGATGCAGTGCAGTAAGCATTGGAGTTGAGAGTACGCACCTTTTTCAGCATATCTTCGCAGTCATCGATGTCGAGTTCCGAAAGCTTGGGGTGTAGCCAAGGCACAACCTGCGCAAGTGTGATATAACCACGTTGCAAGCGATCTTGTCTGAAAAATAGAATTGAGCATAGTGCAGAACAAAATGAATGACATACTCTGTGGTGTTCTCCTCCAGTTGCTCCTCGTATCTGCGATCATTTTCGGCAATCAAATCTTCCAGGCTAGTATATAGAACAACCATGCGGCGAATCGCCCTGCCTTGAGAAACATAGTAAGTTGTCTTTCTTTGAGAGTTAATAGATAAGCAAGAGGCATCGGGCGAGTAAGATGTCGTGTAACAAACCTTTGCTTGGTTCCTTTTTCTTGCTGCATCATTTGCAGTTCCTCTTCCAACGCAGCGATGCGACGCTTTGCCCTTGCCTCCGCGGATGTAGGAACCACCCCAGAGAGGTCTGGAAACGTGAGAGCGTGTGTCGGATTGTGATGCTCTGATTCTCGTTCAGACATGGCAGAAGTTAGGGCGGGGTAAAGGGGTGAAGTGAACTGAGAGAATAAAGAGTGATGAGTGAGAGAGTAAATAAAGAGCGACAAGCGAGAGAAATAAAGAGCGAAGATATAGAGAATTGTCGAGATGCGACAAGTCAGAAACCTACCTGGACCATTATATATAAAATGTCTCGCTAAACGATTGAACGATTCCTAATGAGGATTGTCCCAATGAGGATTGTCTTAATGTGGATTAGGATATGACGGAAGCCATATAATGACTGGCGAACTAACGGCGATGAGTGTAACAATATGAATTCGGAAGACAATGTATAACTCAAGTGCTTGTTTCGAATGGTCAAAACGAATGGGGGTGGAAATCTCGTCCCAGTGGACGTTTGTCTTGGACGGTTGAAGGGTACCTTGCTGCAGCTGCCGATTTATAAAGAAATATATATGATACGAGCTGGAGTTTCCCTAGTTTTGCTGCGACAAAGTCCGTGGAACGGTACTAAACCAACATGAATATAAGTGCTATTCATGTTCAAAGATCTTATATTTACTAGTATATCATTGTCAGGTTCGGAAATCACGTATTGACAAATGAAATAACGAACATGCGTATTATGGTACCACTATACGAGTGATTCTTGATATATACAGTGAGACGTGCATTACGACAGGATACCCTAGTGTTGCCTCCTCTGAGAACATCGAGTGTTGGATGCTGGTCCGTTGTAGGGATTAGTTTTCCTCTGGGCTTGTATTGACAGTTTTTACTTAGCTTTTCTTACCTTACTTTTCCTTGCTTATGTTCGCATTTTTACTGCTTACATAATCACCAAATCTTCGCCCTATACTTCCACTCATTAGCTAGACTTTCAGTTATAGTTCTGGTAGCTCTCCTTCTAGGATTTAGTAGCTTCCCCAGACTTGCAGCTTATTAGTTTTAGTAGTAGCTCAATAGCTCACTATACAGCTCCTGATATACAGTCTTGTCCTCATTGTCTGAAGTGACATTTTCATATTCTCCCTCCCTCTCTCTCTCTCACACACACACACTCACACACACACTCTCTCTCTTGAGCCCTGAGCTTAGTCCAGAAACCCTTGGGTTGAATAGCAGCTAGGCAGCATTCACCCAACATAGTTCTGCCAGCCAGCAGAATTGTTGACCCTTCACCGTCCATTTGAGATGCAGCCCTGCCACGCTTTCTGGGTCGGGGCGTATTCTTGTACCAGGTCGCATAGCGATCATATGCTGTTTCGCTCATAGCCGCCAAAAGTCCGTCAATAAAATCCTCATTTTCCAATCGAAACTTAATATCAGGATTTCGAAGGGGAACAAGGTCCATTTCAGGAGCCATGCTTTGACAAAGCTCGACAAGGGTCTCCCTGATCGCTTCGGCACCCCTGTTAATCATGGCATGCACAGCAGTCATATTATTGTCGAGTGGAAAGAGAGACTGAAAAACAATCAGTTGCATATAAATTTTGAGGAGGAGGAATCTTACCCCCTGGGCGAATAGATTTGGATCAACGGTATCGATATCAATGCTTTCCGTCCCTCGGAGCCACACCTTGAAGCGTACGGATCTCAGCGAGCACCATGTGTGCCCCTCTACGACTATTGGTCGATCGAGGGCCGGGTCTCCTCCGCCGACCGCAAGGTGAAAGTCATCCCAACTGCATTGTGGCTCGTTGAGCAACACATTGAATGCATTTGAACCCTTAACAGGTGAAGAATACGGATGGAGTTCTTGGACTATCGCGACGATAATCATTAGTAGCGCTGAATTGGTTTCAACAGCCGTCCTCAATGTTACGGATAAGGAAGCAAGATGTTGTGTAAACGCGGTCTGGCCAATGGCAGGGATAATGAGGGTGAGTTGGGGATTGTGCACGTTCTGCATCGATATCCTGAGATCGGGGATGGTGCCGTCTTTTGTAATGTTGGTTAACAAATTGATTTTGAGAAACCGCCTCTTGGGGTAGGGTATTTCGCGAAAGAAGTCGTGGAATGAGGATTGTATGATGGCCATCGGAGCTTCGTGGAGACCTGAAGGCATTTCGATGAATAAAGTACGTTCCGAATGAATGTAGTTTAATCTGTCATTCAAACATTGCGCATCTCATAAGCCTCCGAGTTCGCGGTCCGACTTGAGCAAGAACTCACCTGGGTTTCAACCCCGAATCTTCGCAAAACTGTTCTATTGCTGCGTATTCCTCTGGTCCGACACTAGAAATCTCCTGAAAAACGACGATCAGATGAAGACTTAGACACATCGGCCTAAGAATGGGCGCTCACCGTGAACTCCGAGTGAGACTTGTCCTCAATGGACTGAAAGACCTTGATGTATACACGTCGAGCTTGAAGGTAAATGATTAGTATCAGATTGTACCATGAGTATAATCTAAACATTCACCTGATGACGAGCGCTTCAACTTGAGATTGGGCTTGGCTGCCCAGCGAGTAAAGCGTTCTAGCAAGCGTGCACTCGATAGAGTTGATGCACTCAGACTGGGATTTGCAGTGGGTTTGTGCTTGACCCTGGGGGGACTCAGAGTGTCTAACATTTTGATGGGAGGTAGAACTGCAAAGGTGTCCTCAACCATTGAATATTGGAGTTCATCTGCTGAACTATGTCCATTTTGGAGCTCAGAGGCGTTTTCCTCGGGAGTTGATTCGACACCAGCAGGAGCGGGGAACAGATACGTAGAGAAAACTACACTAGTTTTTGACATGATGATGGATGTCAGAAACACATTCGAATGATTTCAACAATTGTTGTATCAATACCGCAGTGGCTCATCGGCTTAGCTAATGAGGGCGCGGTCTTAAGTGGTTTTAGTACTACTAGCAAGTTTGGTCTGTTAGCATCATCAGAATCTTACACAACATGATATATATATTGCCGTAGGGACACGATAGACAATAATGAGAGGCAACAGACCGAGAAGAGGACGAGAATAGGAATGAGCATAGGGACAGGAACAAGAGAGAAAAAGGCCACTGATTCAGCACAGGCAGCGCCATGCTAGTTCTCTGGTACACGCTATAAGCTTCACTACAATTTAAAGTACAAGTAATCACCTTTACAAACAATGCAAGCGATAGCACAAGGGGTAAAATTCTGTGCACTGATGCATATGGGTAGTGAACACTACCGATAGGAGTTGTGAGTCAGCGTCTAATCTTTGACTGGAGATAGTGAATGAGTGAGGAGGAGATTGCTCACCTTGTAATTTTTTCATGTCCTCGTCCTCGTATTTAATGCTGTGAGGATAGAATAGAGAGAGAGGTAAGTAATTGACTGAGCAGCCAAATCACCCTAAAGTCGCGGAGTTGATCTTATGTCAGCGACGCCTGTCGCTGAGCCTTGCCCAGTTTGGATTGTCTTAATATGGACTAGCAGGAAATTTACGATCATGTGAGTTTGTACAAAGTATGTTATTGAGTCAGTGCGCTAATTGAAGATTCATCTATACCCCGGGCCATTGTATGATCTCTTCCAACAACTTATCATACTCTGAGTCCTCCGACTCCTTGAGGTGCGACTCATCTGCGAAATCAGGGCTGCCGATTTCGGGCACTGCTGATGCCAGTGCCTGCAGCAACTCGAAGACGGCTTGGGTCTCAATCACTTGGGATTGCGCTTCTGGGGTTGACTCAAAATCTGTTGATGGTGGTGATATACTGTCAGATGATGGGAGCATGGATGAAGGCTGTAGAGACGACAGGGGCGCGCTAGCAGGTGATGCTGGTGTTAGTGATGAGAGCGGCGCGTGCGCTGAGTCTGGAAATGTCATGGGCGATTTCATCGGTGGAGTGTGACCCTGCGATTCAATATCAGGGCTCGCGCTTGGATGCTCTTGGTCTCCCGCTCCACTCGAAGGGATATACTCCATAAATCCTCTGGACACCTGAATATATTTCCTTTTTTTGATATACGAACGTTTTTTTGATACTAGCGGCTGCGCGCTGTTGCACACATCCTCCATCATGGGGTTGAAAGTGTGAAACCGTGAAAGATTCGCAGGACCTGTCGTGAGGTATGCGGCGCATTTAGTGAACTATAGTTGTAACAAACGAAAAATACATAACATACTATTTTTTTTTTCCATCTCAGGCTGTCAATTTAAAGGAACTTCGGACTCGTCACGGTCGTGCTGGTCCAGTTTCAAGTTCAAGTTGAGTATCTCGAGCAAGGTTTAACTTTAAGTCATGTTCAGAGTTGAAATGATTATCATTACCTAACCGAGCCTCGAGGTTTCAGCGCTGCTGGTGAGCGCTCAGAGCAGGAGCGGCCCAAGTCCTTGACTTGACCATGTCGGACCTGTTGGACATCATTTAGTATCACAAGCAATTCAAGTTCATGATAAAAAGACAACCCATGTGAATGTACTTGGTACGTGCTATCGCTGGTCGAAAATTTTGGCTACAGGCGTTAGGAAGTATGAGGACACTTGGTGATTTCTTCGTTACCACCGTGACCGCTGACGTTGAACCTGGACTGGAAGTTCATGATCATTATGTACTCGAGTCTTACATCGATTGAGCAATATCACGTGTCATTAGATTACCTGACCAGCGTCAATTATCGGGGAAATTTAAAGCTCAGCGCACTGCGTGTTGTCCAAAAATTCCGACGGCTTACTCGTAAAACGTTCTTGTGTATTATTGTTTCAAATAGACGTAGCAGTTTGAAGGTTTTGTAGTAGGTAGAGTGTGGTTTTTGAGGCATGCACGAAACGTGGTGCGCAGGAGCAAGTGGTAACTAATAGTATAGATGGTGGTGGGCAATCCCCGCCAACAAAGCGGGACGCTTATATAAGCCAAAAACCCCTGAATGGACTCTTTTCGTGAAACCAACACAATTTCTAATGCCACATACAATGGCCCTCCACACTCGAATCGATAGAACACAGTCGTACATACTCGCGACGTTTTGTGAATTGGACAGTGGTTCTCTGAGCGCGGTGATTGACTGAAAAAGGAGGAGGCAGCACTGTACGACAACAATCTCGCCTGGAATTTCGCAAATGTTTGAAAACAATAAGATTATACAACATGCAGAGGACAGTACCGCAAGGACGAAAGGTTGACGCAGCACAAGAAAAACAAACGGATCCCAAAAAAATAAAAAAAGTCCGGATAAAAAGTCTGGGATGATCGATGTTTCAAGAGCTTTCACCCAAACCAGTCCCCTAAAGGGTCCTGGAACATACCGACTCCGATTAAAACCTCCCCATAAAGGCATGGATGACCAATTCAAGAACATTGGCTCTCCGCAACCGTACTATAGTATATTTTAACCATCAACCTTCAAAACATGACATCTGTATCAGACATCCCTGTAACTGCTGCACATCTTTCGTGCTTTGTTCATGGATGCGACAAGTCCAAAATGCCTGCAGAACCGGACTGCTCTGTGAAGTTAGACACAGCTGGACGCAATCACGAGCTCCAAGCATATTTAGTACGTACTACCGAGGTTCCCTTGCTTCACCTAGCACTAAGGGCAATTTACTAGATGTTGCTTGACGACATTGAATCGAACGAAGATGAACAGGATAGGCTGTTTACCGAGTTCACCATCAATACAGTGTATGCAAGTTATGCTGCAGCGCAGTCCCGTGTTCGTCAGTATACCCAACTCCTAGCGCTTCTGAGACGCGAGGAAGATGAGTGGGCACGGAAAGTGGAGAAAGCAAGTAACATCCTGCCGGACTACAAGCCCAAGTGGATTTTACAGGTGTCGTGATACTGTCTTGTGTATGTTGTTCTAGCAATTTGTCACTCATTCGCCTTTCTCATTGTACCCTCGTAGTCTTTGTCGTATTGGTTCTTAATAATATCCGCGTCAGTGTAAAATTTGCTACATCTTATTTCATAATATGTAGTCAGTAACATATGTGTTTCCTCCATTATACGAATCAATCAAATTTCGTTATTATGAATCAATCGACAAATATGGAATTGTCCAATAAGGAAATACACCGTGCTTAGCGTTGATGTTTCTGGACAAAAATCAGAGTGTTCAGTCTCTCGGACTCCCATCATTGTGGCATTCTAGTACTAGCCACTAGGCTAAGGGCCCGGGAATGCATTTATTTCAAACGCTTTGGCCTCTGTTTGTGATAATTTCAATTCTTTCAATGGTGTCCTGCGGTACATCGCGTTGCTCTTGGGAGAGAGATACGGACTTTCGTGGATTGAGCCGTCATCGCTCGACATGCAAACACTACCAGAAGGCAAGCACATTGGCTACACAGAAAAGAAGGGACCAGGCGAAAGAATCTATTAAATCATCGCTACCATCGCTACTATGGCCTGAGATGACACCCAGTACTACTAGGAGCATTCTTGTAAGTCATAAGTTCAAGCTTCGTGACTCACCTTTGTTGAACGTCTGGCACAGTTCGGACCGATGATATTCAAAAAATTGAAACCCATCGCATACTGCGAACCTGGCACGGCTTGCTTGCCAACGGAGTCTACGGTTAACCTAGCCCGTCATGATGGTGCCGTTCATGCTAGCACCTCGACTTCTGCGTTCCATGCCACAGATGTTTTGGATGTTGTAATGGACGATATCACTGAACAAGTTAATAGTACTCCAAGTGTGCACCTTCCTAACACTGTCTGTTGTCACACTCATGAATCGCCAGACTCACTGGGTCAACATCGCTCAGGTTCGCGACACACAGTTGGGCTAGTCCCGAGGAACTTTACGGATCTTCTACCTGCTGATGAGGACATTAACCCTTCGGATACTTTTGGGAGCAATCTGCCTTCTGCGATCGAGAATATAGATCCACCTCCGCGCAGAATTCAAAGAGTCATTTTGACGCTGCGTAGATCTCTCCAAACAGCGTGTAACGCGTTTGGACTCTGTCGACAATATCCTAGGCAGCCCTCCTTCGAGCCTGATAGATTGATCCCATCTTCCCTACTATCTAGTTCGTGTCCAACGACCACCGATTCACATGATGCCCAGATGCCCAGACTACTCCCTGAACCACCATATCCCTTCCCTAACATGACGACCTACCGTCTCATGACATGGATGAACTCCGGCAGCCATCAAAAATCTGAAACTGAAGTGGCGCGTCTTGTTGCAGACGTCATTCAGGCCGAGGACTTCAATCCCAGCGACCTGGATGACTTTTCAGTAAGGCGAAATTTGCGCGCGTTGGACAACGTAGGAAAGGAGACTGTCACGTTTCCAGACGACTGGTTAGAGACGGATATAACCCTCGACATACCAACCAAGTCGAAAGATGATCCATCTGTTTCGTTTAATATTCCAAGCTTTCATTATCGACCACTTGTAGGCGTGATTCGTTCCGCGTTCGCTGACATTCAAGCCAGCGCATTCCATCTTTTTCCCTTCAAACGCCTGTGGAAGGACCCCTTAGATAACCATCAAGAACGAGTTTTCGACGAGCTCTATACCTCTGACTCGTGGCTTGAAGCTCAGGATGACCTTTATAAGCAGCCGAAAGAACCCGGTTGCTCGCTCGAACGCTGTAGAAACTACAACACAGCGAGGCGCGAACAAAGCTCCTGACTGTATCTATAATTGTTGTAGGTCGCGCGTTGCCTAGTCTGCTATACCTGAGATGACAAGTGCGTTCGACCCTAAAGGGGAAGCGAGTGCAGCAAGGATCTAGTTGTATGCGCTGAGGGCGCTACTAGTCGGCCAATGCAGAGCGCGAGAAAGCGCAGGTGCGCGCAAGGCATAAAGGCGCGGGAACGCGCGCGTGTGCTGCGCGAAGCGCGGGAAAGTGCGCGCGTATATGCGCAAATGAGAGAGTGTAAAACGAGTGGATTTCAACTATAATCTGCTAGGTAAATAGTGGGTGCCAAGTTCTGTCAACCGAAAAGTCCCCCAATAGTAAGTACTGCTGGCGCTTATATATGGCGCCTAAGCGCTGTCATGCGGAGCCGAAGCGCTACCGAGTAAGGTATGTAAAGTAAGGGTCCATGATAAAAATAAAAGTGGAACAATATGCAAATAAAGGAAATAGGAATATACGCACTTAGAGTGCTTGGTGGACAGTGGATGGATGCTTCTGGATGGCTGGCGCTATAGGGCGCTTCAAGCGCGGGAAAGCGCGCGCATCGTGAAGCGCGGGAAGTGTGCGCGCATGGCGCGCGTTGCGCGGGAAAGCTGCGCCTCATATAGGAATAGATGCAGATAGCACCCAGAGTGGTGCTGCAAGTTCGTGCCATGTATTCCCTAGTGAAAAGCGCCATATCACACGATGAGAGGCATTATTCCTTACATCTCCCAGGGACTTAAATTCTGAGTGTCCCCACTCAGAGCGCATCTGGTGAGAACCTCGAGTGAAGTTGGCAGCATGGGTACGATGCGTGCGCGTTCTGGCAGTAATGCAATTGAGTGCGATCAAGCGCAAAAGTGCGTGAGTGCGCGAAAACACATGAGTGCATGAAAACGCGCAAATGCGCGAGCGCGGGAACATGCTGATGTGCGCGAGAAAGGCGTGCTAAGCGCGCGTGCACGGGAACGTGTCGCATTGTGCAGGAAGGTGCCAAGAAGAGTCTGATATGCGAATCATGATATGCGGTTTGAGTGCGATCAGGCGCAAAATGCGTGAGCGCATGAAAAACGCGCAAATGCGCGAGCGCGGGAACAAGCTGATAAGCGCGAGAAAGGCGTGCTAAGCGCGCGCGTGCACGGGAATGCGTTGCAATACGCGGGAAGGCGCTGAAAAGACTCTGACATGGAAATCATGATATGCGATCGAGGTGGCGATAGTGATGATCATTCAAGCAGTACTTGGCTACTGAGTGCACTTGGTCGAAGGCGGCTGTAATAGCGTGAGAACGCGCGCTATGGTGATGCGCAAAGCGCGGGAACGCGCCAAGTGAAGATGCGCAAGGCATGAATTGCCAGGGAGCATGCAGGAGTAATCGCATTATGGAGGTCATGTTTGATGTAGGTCCAGGGGTAAAGCGCAACGCTGGAGCAGTCCGTTCCATGTCTCTACAAGCGCGAGAAAGGCGCGCGCTAAGCGCTAAGCGCGGGAAAGTGCGCGCGCGTGCAAGGCGCGAGAATATGCGTGAGTGTCGCATGTGCAATGCATGTATAATGCTCAGATTGTTGGGCAATGAACGTGTGAGTGTAGGAATTATCGCACAATGGTATACGTGAAGTGCAGGAAGTTGCGCAGGTGCAAGGCGTGAAAGCGCGGGAATGTGCGCGCGCGCGAGGCGTGAGAATGTGCGCGCGTGCAAGGTGCGAGAATACGCGTGAGTGTCACATGTGTTGTATTTTGTGGGGACACAAGGTGCTGTTGCGCAATGATCTCAAGGTCCAATATGCGTGCATGAGTGTGATGTGAAATGGCGTGGTCCAAGAGCGATCCAATCCATGTCCAAACCAAGTCCTGCTAGGCGCGCTAAATATTAGGTGTTAAAAGTTTGAACAGCGTGAGTAAAACTATATGCGAAAATATGAAGGGAAAATGGTAACTTTGCGGATGTCCTATCCGACTTGTCTTCTTCATGCGGCTGTCGACATCTATACCTTCCTATAAGCAAGCGCGGAAAACGCGCACATGCGTGTGAGCGTGGGAAGACTGCGCGCATATGTGCGCATCCTAAGGTAAAATGAGCATGGTGCCGCGTCATGCGTGCGAAGAGAAAGTAATATCCTATTGAGCTAGGCGGGCACAATCTAAGGTCGTAGTATTGTTTTTCTTCTATGTTCTTCTAGGCGACCCTATATGCATATATATCAGTGTGTTATTAGTTCTTTGGACAGTGTATGACGAGAGAAAGTGAAATGAAAGAGCACTGGACGAAACCCAGGGTAAAATATACGATATCCTATGAAACAGCAAAGGTATATGTTTTTCTTTGATGCGCAGCTGAAGCGCTTGAAGCGCGTGGTGTTTGTGGTGTAGGCGAGGGTCAGAAGGCACAAGGCTGGCGCGCTTGGGGTGCTTGGTTCCTCTCCATCAAGCTTCTTTGATTGCGACTCCTAGGGCGGGCTAGTAACCGGCAGAATGAATTCCTGCACAACGCGCTGCAGGTTGAAGGCGCGCCAATGGGAGGCGCTGTGAGGAGTGTAGAGGCGCTCTACAAGCTGGTAGGATGCGCGCCTTGGGGAGATTTCGCGCAAATTTGATTATATTGGCCAAACACGCGAGGAATGGCCATTTCTCTGGAAATGTGTTAGCGAGAGATGTATATATCGTGGAATTAGGCGCAAATGTTGTGCAAATGGCTGTAAGGGTGGTATATTAAGGCGCAATAGGCGCATAGGTGAAAGAGAATAGTGCACATCAAGGTGTGCAGGAACAAAATTGACATAGTAAGTGAAAATGTGAAGAACGCGAATAAATGTGGAAGTTGCGAAGTTAAAAATGATAATGGGGAAGTTAGGCGCATATGTATGTGTCAGGCGCGCGCCTAAGTCGCGCCTGGATGGCTGATTAGAATATGTTTTGTGTTGGATGACAGAAAGGTGATTTAAAAGGGGAGAAATGATAGAAATGCGATAGTGTGGAAACTCCGCTAAATTATGAATGCGCGAGGCGCGTGAATTATCGCGCAATGTGCGCGATCATGGTGCGTGAATGAGGGGTAGTGTGAAGATGAAATGAAAGTGTTTGGAATTGTTATATAGCTCCTTAAGAGCTTTAAACGCGCAAAAGACAAAAAACGCGACACAAGATGAGGGTAATTATACAATGCCTCTATGCGCACGCATTGCGCGTTGTCAGGCGCCATATGGTGCGCCTGAGTCATCCCAGGGTCGCCTGAGACATGCTCTGCTTGATGTTCAGCCGGCGTGATGCATGGGTGCTTTACTGGCAAGCGATAGTCACTAGGAGCAAAAAGCGCAACATGCGCGTGATCGTTAGTGACAGATGGAATTACCAGAGACAAACTCTGGTCAATGCGAGGTGTGATTCGAGCCTCTGATGCGGTAGAAGGCTCCTCTATAGGCGCACTAAGGCACAATAGATGTTTAGAGTCATCCCTGACCTCTGATGATGTGAGTGGTGATAGCAGTGACAGTGATGGTGTGACTGGCAAGATTTCTTCCTTAAGCAATGCAATAGGCGGGCGTGTTTCAAGCGATGGCGTAATAATGTCCACAATGGGCGCGTTATTGTGCAATAGATGTTTAGAGTCATCCCTGACTAACGGCGGTGCGATTGCGATAGACGAGCGCGTTTCAAGTGGCGCGTTAGTGTGCAATAGATGTTTAGAGTCATCCCTGACTACTGGCGCGATTGGTGATGATAATGCGGATGATGATAGAGATTGCGAAGGAGATGGTGTTGATGATGATGGTGGAGAGGCGCTTGCAGTGCGCTTTACGAGCACATGCTCAAGTTCGTGATCTAAAGTGATGCAATCTAGTATAGCTTTGCATGGTGGCGCAGTTGATGGCTCAGATGCGCGTGAATCACATGAAGGCACAGGAAAGGTGCGCGCATAAGGCGCGGGAAAAGCGCGTGCATGAGGCGCGAGAAAGGCGCGCACACAAGGCGTGAGAGAGGTGCGCACACAAGGCGCGAGAGTAAGAACTGGTGGCCTTTTGTCAAGTACAACTTCCGAGGATGCACGATAGAAGAGTCCAGCTGTTGCACTAGCGCTAGTGATCATATCCTGTGTTGCGCGGCTCGCATGATAGTGATCTGTTCCTTGCATAGGTGTTGGTGCATGCATGGAGGGCGCACGTGTGGAAGGTGTGTGTGCAGAAGGCGCACGTGCAGAAGGCGCGCATGTTGAAGGTGCGCGTGCGGAAGGCGTGTGTGCGGAAAGCGTGTGTGCGGAAGGTGCGCATGTGGAAGGCATGCGTGCAGGAGGCGTGTGTGCGGAAGGCACACGTGCAGAAGGTGCGCATGTGGAAGGCGCACGTGCAGAAGGCGTGTGTGCAGAAGGCGCAGTTGCACTAAGTGTCGGTATCGCGTTTTGCGCGCTAGGTGCAGTAGTTGGCGGTGGGGCATTGGCTGGCAGAATAAACTGTCCTGCAGCATAGACTTGCATGAAAGGATATGGATCTTGAGGGTAGTGGTCTGGGTGCTTGATCATCAGGCGCATGCGGATAGGCGCCTGCGCCTCGCTAGGGATACCTTCCATGAATATACGATCGTGCTCCGCTTTTCCAATACGGTCCTCGTTTAGTAGCGGCTGCATAATTTTCCTAAATGCGCGTAGGTAGGCGCTTAGCTCTTGGCCTGAAAACATCGGCTTTTGCGCATATTCGCGCGCGAGCGCTTGTAAGTCCACAGGTGCGTATCGCCTTTTCCCATCCCATCCTGGATACATCACTTTGATCTCTTTCATGAACACGTCGTAATCGCTTTCTTGCGCTTCTGGTAGTCCTGCCCATAGCTCTCAGTCATCGCGCTCAAGGTAGCGAATAATACCCTTGATGCGGTTAAGTCCTTGGAGTCCTGCTTTATCTGCGAGCTGCTCATATGCATCAATGAATTCGGCGAGGTTGTCTGTAGTGCCATCAAACTTGGGCGCGCGGTGTCCTACTACTTAAGGGTCTTACGAACAACGCACGTATAATGACAACACAATTATACGGGATAAGACTTCTTGCCAGTCCTTAAGTACACGGTCTACAACTTTTCTACTTCGTGGTAGATAACGTGTGAGTTCTTGGGAGGGTTTATTTAAAAATGTCCCCTTCTTGTTCCTTGGTTAGATTATCCCTACTTGGTTTCTGGAGTTCTTCTGTACTGAGTGTACCTGACTGAGTGCTGCTGGATCGTGTCTCCCTTCCTGAAAAAGAGAGGTAGTGTTGACTGAGTATTTCTGGATCGTGTCTCCCTTCCTGAAAAAGAGAGGTAGTGTTGACTGAGTGTTTCTGGATCGTGTCTCCCTTCCTGAAAAAGAGAGAGGTAGTGCTGAACGTGAATTTATGTCTCCCTTCCTGAAAAAGAGAGAGGCCGGTAGTGTATAAACTTTAGCTAGAAAGCTGTACTGTGTTATATAGTCAACCCCTGTAAGGTAGTATATAACCTGAGACTGTATGTCTTAATCTTACTTCAAGGCTCCTGATTGGCCTGCACTTAAATCTTACTTTATCTCACACTATTTGAGAGAAGATTGAAAGTGGGAAGCTTTTATTCAAGGGTGTAAATGGGCTCCTTTTATACCTTTTGGGAGGCCATATTACTAAGCATGATCCATCACAGGGATTGGTAAGAATGTGCTTACAAACCAAACCTTAAGATGTGTTGAGTCAGCTTAATTACAAAGTAGATACTAAATAAGTGTAATTTTACAAAGCATGAATAAAAGATGGAATGAGTCATCACATGGATTGGTAAGATTGTGCTTACAAACCAGGTCCATAGGTGTGTTGAGTCATCCTTGTTAGTAAGTGGATTATAAATACAACTGTAAGTCTTACAAAGCATGACCAATCATGACAAAACATGATGAGTCAAGTTGAATTCTTACAAACCAAGGTATTTCTCAGTCACATGACAGGCTTACAAATATTCCTGGTGGCTTCTGAGAAAATAAGATGGCCAAATAAAACAAACATAAACATAAAGAAACAGAATCTTATAGAAGAAAATAAGATATAGGGAAAATAGGGGTCAGGAATGAAGAAAAAGAAACTAACTAGAAAATAAAGGAAAAGGGTAGAGTAACTTGGTGATAGGAAACAGTATGGTGCCTAAGACCTTCCTTATCACTCCTTATCACTCCTTATCTGTATATCTGTCATGGTATGGATCATATACCATGCATGACATCCACCCGGCACAAGAAATCGCAACTGTCCCCAGTTGAGGTGCAGGTTATGGTGTCGAACTTTTTTATCTCTCTCTTCTCCATCTGTTTTCTGGATCTACAAGGTGATATACTTCCTCGAGAATCCTGAAAAGTTCAAAGTATATTCCGCAAGTTGGACATAATTGTTGTAACACTGACTGGTAACTTCTGTCCCAGTAGTATAACATTTGTTGGTAATGAGTACTGATGTTATGGAAAATGAAATCTTCATGAAGTCTGTTACATTCCTCCAGAAGGATTTCAAACAATTTAGAAATTTCGTGCTGCAAACTGGATACGTGTGTGTGGTCTTTATTATTCATGATGTGGAATGTCAGTCGTCCTGGGAGAGGGAAGAAGAATCGGAGTCGGATGGTGATAAATTTTCCTCAGAGCGCTGAGCGTCGACAAGGGTATCAGCAATTTCTTGCAAGGCAGGATCTTGGCGGCTTATATATGGAATTAGTCTAAAGGCGGCTACACCACGTCTAGACAGAGTCCCGTTCATTTCTTTTAATATGTAAGATCCTCCTTTGGTTTGTCTCTCAACAACAAAGGGTCCTAAGTATCGTGGCTTGGTTTTGCGATTCAATTCTTTTTCGATCTGGGTATTACGGACTAAGACAAGATCACCAGGATTGAATGATTTCTTATGCATCCTGAGGTGATACTTCTGTTCAAACTGAAGCTTGGACTTAAATCTTGCCTTCTTTAAGGTCTTTGCAGCTTGTCTCAAGTCTTCAGGTCTTCTTTCAATTTGGCGAATTCGTAACGTGAGGAAATCAATGGGATTCATATTCTCATGAAATCCGTCAACAAGGAATGTTGCTTCACTGAGATCGAAGGGTAAGACGGGATGTACTCCATGGAGGAGGTAGAATGGGGAAAATCCAGTTGTACGGCTCGTAGTGATATTTTCGGCAAAAAGTGCCTGAGGAACTTTCTCAGGCCAACGTGAAATGTGCTTTCCGCAGCTTTTAACTATTGCTTCTCGGATATTGAAATGTCCACGTTCAACTACCCCATTTGCTTGTGAATTGTAGGGTGAGATTTGAATCTGTGGAATGTCCACTTGCTGAAGTAACTTTTGAAAAGCTCCCTTAACTTCGGAGCCATTATCGGTAACAATCTGTCCTATGGCACCATATCGGCAATACAAGTCTTCCCAGAAGAACTTGGCCATAGCTTTGGCTGAGGCTGATCGTAATGCTCTACCTTCTACATAACGTGAAAGATCATCTCGCGCTAACACTAGATGCTTCAAACCATTCCCGGTCGGCATCTTGAGTATGTCAATGTAGATCTTTGTGAAAATTGTGGCTGGTGTAGAGATAGTGATGGGTATATGCATTTTCTTTACGGTCGGATCTGGCACTCGTGACAGGACTGCACGTGATGTTTAACGTCAGTATACATGTGAGGCCAGAAAAATCGGTAACGGATTGTTTCAAAGGTAGACTGTACTCCTTTGTGACCTAAATCTTCGTGAGCTCCTACGAGGATAGAAATTCGCTTGTCCGGGTCAAAAATTACAAGTAAGGGTGGTCTATCAAGTAGACGCTTATACATCTTTCCCTTTTGTACGAAAAACCTGGTGGTACGCTTTACGAATTTTCTACGCTTTGTGGTACTTTCAAAGCTTGGAGCTTCTAACGTGGTGAGGAATTTGTAGATGTCTGTCAGAGTCTGCTCCTGATCAGCAGCTGACAAGAGTGATGATGGTAATTGAGTGGAATCGTAAGGGAGTGTTGAAAATGTCTTGATGGTTGAAAATAAGGCAATTTCATCCAGCCAAGAATCATCTTCTGGAATTATTTCTTCATCTGAGCCTAGAGGGCGTCTGGATAAGCCATCTGGGCCTTTAAAACTAGTAGCAGGAACGTGGTGGAGTGTAAAATCGAAAAGAAGGATTCCTTGAATCCATCTGTTAATGGTTGCATTGGGCTGAAGGTCAGGCTCATTAAGCATGCCTTTGATATATTTTGCATCAACTTCGACATGAAGGTTCTTTACTCCAATAATATGAAGTCTGTAATGTCGTAGTGCACGGAAAAGACCATATAGCTCCAGCTTAGGCTGGGAGTATCGTGACTCTGCTTCTCCCATTGGTAGAGAACCATATCGTGCTGGGCGTCTCTTTCCGTCATCATCAATTTGTGAAAGGATGATTCCTACAGCTATGAAGCTGGAATCTACTGAAAGGTATACGGGATTTGAAGAAGAATAATCAATGCTTCGCATTGCTGGTGCTGAGCATATGTGCTCTTTCAAACTTCTGAATGCATAATCTTGTTTCTCTCCCCAAACAAAAGGGGCATCTTTCTTCCAAAGCTGTGTGATAGGCTTTGCTAGCTCGGAAAATCCTAGTATCCAAATACGAACTGTCCCACAAAGTCCCATAAATCCTCGTGCTTCTTTGACTGTTGAGGGGATTGGCCAATTCATGATTTTGGACACTTTCTCAGTATCAGGTAATCTTCCTTCTGGTGTGCATCGTTGTCCAACTATAAGCACATCAGGAAGGCATAACTGAATCTTGGTAGCAGAAAACGTTGCACCAACATCTTTTATTCGGTGCATTACACGGTGAACATCATTTGCATGTTCCCAAATAAATCTTCTAATCCCTGGGTTTTCTTTTAAGACCTCGGGATTTCCTTCATCGTCAGGGTAGATAGTCTTCGGTCCTTTGACTGGAAGATCATCTATAAATACATTGGCTACATGTGGGATTTCATCCTGCAGGACAAAGCTAGTACATTTTTGAAATTCTGCAGGAGCATTTGTATATCCCATTGGTAAAGCGGTTAATCGTAGCAATCCTAAAGGAGTTAGGAAGGCTGTCAAATCTCTGCTATCTGGGTGCATTTTACGTGCATCGAATCCCCAGAATAAATCGAATACGGTGTAACACTGAGCTCCAGCAAATGATTCTACAAAATCATCCACTATAGGAATGAGTCCAGCATCTCGGATAGATATCTTATTGAGTGGTTGAAGGTCATGAACTAGTCTTAACTTTCCATTTTTCTTTAGTACACAGAACCATCGAGAGCGATAAGCAGATTGGCTCGGTTCGTATACTCCAGCATTGATTTTTGACTTGAGTAGTTCAATAACTTTTTGGCGGATCCCAGGAGGAATAGGAATGTTTTTGTATTCCCAAGGGACATGTGGTATGGTCGGAATAATATATGGGGTGAAGTATGATTCTTTGAGGGTACCCCTATCAGTTTCCTCAAAGGCTAAAGTGTCTTGGTTTAGGAGCATAATATGTTGAAAGAGTTTCTCCTCTTCAGGCCAAAGAAATCCCTGTGAGTTTATTTTTAGGCTCTCCATACGTTCATATGATAATCGTTCACTAGGGATAAATTTTGGTGGATGCGGAGTTAGAGTGATTAAATTTCGAAGGGGGTCATGAGGAAAGTGTCTGTCTACACGAGCTTCCTGAGGAAAGGTTCCTGACACAGGCTTAACTTTCTTATCAACTCTCTTATACATAGTTAGTACTGGAGTAGTCTCAGATGTCTCAGTAGAGTCACACGAAATCAGAATGTCTGATTCCTCATCATAGTCTGATTCGGTTATAAATGTGGGTAGAGTGTGCATTTGGTCTACACGTGTCGAGGAATAAAAATGGTATGGGTCTTTCTTGAATCTCTGATAGCACTCATCAATAGTTTCATCCTCAAGTATATCTTGGGGATAAACTAATATCTCGGTGCTCGAGGTTATTTCGGGATTGTTAAGGTGACTTAGACTGAAAGTCTGAATTTGTGAAGACTTAAGTTTATCGGACGAAATTTCGGACCGCAAAAGACTCGAATTACAGAACTGGTAACTCGTATCTAAAGCTATCACTTCTTGACTTTTTACTTCTTTTCTTCGTAGCGCTATCGTACACGGAAGCCTGCATTGTAGTTTTTGTAAGTAGGCAAAAGCACTAGAGACAATAAGAACAAGCAAAGACAAGCATGCTAATCGAGACGCAGAAATGGAACTTGAGGCAAGAAGGGCAATAGAAATACATAGGCGAAAAGTCGAGAATTCGAGGGTCCATATTTTTGGGCTTATAGGAGCTTTGTTGCTGAAACGTAAGAGTCAAATAGGAATTATACACGATGGATATGAAATCGAGATTTGGACTTGGGAAAACGGAAATGAAATGGAAGAGTCTCGAAGATCACTGCAAAAACAGGGTATGAGTGACAAACATGGTATCGAGAAAAAGCTGTTCACCTCTAGTTTACTAGAGAAAGAACTTCTTCGATTTCGGGGGTTGAGGTTCCTCGCCCTCCTCGTCGATATCCGAAAGCACGTACCATTCTTTTGAATGGATTGGATCATCAAACATTTCGGTTCGAAAAGGGGAGGTAGCAACAATAACAAGTCCAGTTCGAGCGATTCCGAGCACTAAGTCTCGGTCATGTGCGAGACGCAGTATGTCTCGAGATGTTCCGACATCGAGAAGTCGGGATTCGGTAAGGGCGCTGACGGTATCTTCGTCAGGGAAAGGCATGAGAAGGGCATCGAGAATTTTTGAGGCGAGCTCTGGCTCTCCATGTGCCTCAGCTATAGCTGCATATGAATTAAGGCGCTTGGCTTCGGTCTCAGAGAAAAACGGGTTAACATCATCGTATTGACCAGCATAATCTTTGTTAGAAAGTCCCCCCTTAATCAATAGGAGGTGGTCACATTTGATGGTTTTTGCTCGAGTCGAAGCTTCGGCAAGCATACGAGTGGATAAGATAGTGTCGAGAACATGTATAAGGTGGCGCGTATGTGCGCGGTGATCACGGAGTTCGGGAATTCGTTCCTTCCAGGTTCGTCCTGAACGAGGACCTCCTGTGGGCAATTTAATACCCCCAGGGATAACAGGGTGACCAGGGTATGTCCCATCTCGAAACATGTGGACATTCCAGTCGTTCGCAATGATATTGTCCTGGCAGAAACAGAATGATTCAATAGCATGGATAACATTGGGAATATAGACGGAGTGATAATCATTGTACTGCGCGTAGGTAGATGTAAGGTACTGTTCAGCGTGAGCTCGTGTCAATCCTTCGAACAAGATTGCTGTTTTGCCATCCGCTCGAGCTAATCCTCGATACGGAATTGTCCCTGATGTAGGCTCGAACACTTCAGCGGACAAGCTTAGCATAGGTACATCTTCGTCATATATTGACTTATTGATTTTCGCTCGATCGAGTTTGACAGGAGGCGGCTCAGCTGGTGGCGATTCGTATTTCTTGGATGGTGTGAGCGTCGGCATCTCTTCGTCGTTGAAAAGACTTGATTTTGAGTTGGGAGGTGTAGAAGGAATTATAGACGCTGGTGTACTTGAAGTATCGAGTGAAACGGGTCCTCCATTTGGTAACGGTCGCAGGAAAAATACATCGAATGTACCGTCGACGGTCGAGACACTGTCCCGAAGAGCCGGGGGTACAAAAGAATCATTGGATGAGTCATACGAAGGCGGAGGGGTTGAGGAATTAGAAGACGGCTGGGACTGCACCTTATCTCGTTCTTGTTAAGGTCGTGCTCAAAGGTAACGGATCCAAAGGGCTTCGGCCTCAGCTCGTACGCTGTGCCCCTTTCCCGAGTATAGCCCCGTATTTCAGAGTGCTATAAGTATCGTATCCGAAGATCCGGATGGCTGTTGTAGCGTATCCGAAAGTCCGGACGACTATCGTATGGAATCCAGTTAGAGAGGAAGGTAACGTATTCCTATCCGAAGATAAGGAATAGTATCGTATGATATCCGAAGGTAAGGATTGGTATCGTATTCCTATCTGAAGATAAGGAATAGTATCGTATACGGATCCGGATGGCGTCCGGGTATCGGACGGGAGTATAAGGACTAGTCTAGACAAGTCTAGGACTAGAAACTAACAGAGTGTAGACTATCCGTAGATAGAGGCGGATGCGTATAGACTATCGGATACAATCCTTAAGTCTCGGAGGGTGACAAGAGTTGTTAAGACTCAAGTCCGGATAACGGAATGAGGACAATCTAAGATGATATTCGAACTGGGGTGCTAAGAACATATACAAGAGTTTATATACGATAGAACTACGCGAGAGGCTATGCACAAAGTATCGCAAAGTATAAGCAATGCTTATTAGAAGTTAATCATAAGCCGGAAGGTAATCACAAGTGAAGCGGATCAGTAAACATAACCGGGAATTAATCACAAGTGAAACGGATCAGTAGAACATAGCCGGAAGAAAGCATAACCGATGAACCGGAAAGGAGGATATACTAAATGGAGGAAATAAGCAGTGTTTAACGTTATATGAACAGGATATGAATGAAGAAGCTTATCGTAACGGATCCGGTACGGATCTGTGGATCGGATCTGATCGGATCTGACATCCGGAACTTCGGATGAGAAGCGCGAATGTATGGGATATGACAGTTCTTTTTTAACCGTTCGAGCCCCATTTTCTTCTTCCTCGTCTTGCTGCGCTGCGTGTGCGAGAATCGTGTTTAGGGCGTCATAAAATCCTAAGACCTGCAAGCGCTCACTATTTTCATTATTGGACAGAGTATCTTGAGCGGCGCTTGAGTCTGGATAGACTTTGTTAGTTTGTACTTGATTATTATAGCTGTTAGACGAACCTCCTGAATTTTCAGGGACCGCTTTGTCTACAAGCGCTATCCCTTGCTTGTCCAGGAGATGTGCTGAGTTAGGGACTGAATGATATGTGGCGCCTGAGTTAGACGGCTTGGGATTGTGCGCTAGATTGCGCTGAGTATCTCTGATAGACGGCTTTGGGATGTGATCTGAGTGAGTAGCGCCTTCTGTAAGATAAGAAACAAACAATACCTCTTCAATAGACGCTATTGGAGGTATGTTTGAGGTGGCGCGTGTTTCTGAGTGGGGTGTAGCGTAAATGTGGCGTGATTCCAGCTCTGAGCGCTGGGCGTTACTGAGTACTGATGGGTCTGATGCATCTGAGGCGCAAACTTGAGGGTTCTCGGCTAAATCCGCCTTATAAGACGTGCCGGTTGGGTCCAAGGTGCTTTCAGACGCTTTAACTTGATACTGTGAGTGAATTTTGGTAGGGTAGAGTGATAAGCGCTTACCATTCTCCTCCTCCTGGAGACTATCCTCTTCTAGCTCATCTCTTTCCTCCCTAGAGGTGCCGGTTAGTTCAGAGGCGTCAGAATAGGCTTGCCTGGGAGTGTCTTCAGTAAGGAAGCTCCCCAGGCCAGAGTCTAAGGATGTGGCGCGCTGATTGAGGTTGCCGGCTGGGATAGGTCCTTCAGCTGGCACAACAATGGGGTCCTCTAGGCTGGTAGATGGTCTGTCCCATTGGACAGGTGAATAGGAAGGTGAGGGAGGGATGGACTCGTCAGGATCAATGAGTGGGGAGAACGGACTGGGTTGGAATGACAGTGTGAGCGCATCGTTGTGGATTGTGGTCGTGAACCGGAAGTTGCCGGTGTTCTGAAAAAGGAAATCAGCCAGTTCCACGCGAGTTTCGTCAAACGCGTGGTCCGGCATTGTCCGAACGTTTGTGGTCGTGGTTTGAATACCAAAAAGGGAACTATTGTTTGTTTGTGGATGCCTCGCACTGTTACTGGCAGATGCGAGGCCAAAAGACGTTGGGCGCGGGCTTAATTCGTTCGCCTCCTTTATAGATTTCTGAATTTGTTTTGATTTAACTTTGTCTGAGTAAGTCAGAACATTGCTGACTAACTCGCTGCGTATATTTTGCTCAGCGTGGAGCGCGTTTGCAAATGTTTGGGTCATGTGCTGGGAATTTTCGACTTTTGGACGGTTTTGACCGAAACTGTCCAAATTCGGTAAGTTTTTGTCAAGTCCACAATAGTAGGTGGACTCGCTCATATTACTGATCCATGTGGACGGTTCAAAGTCCCAATTAGGATCGCTTCCGTCGGGAGTGCAAAGTAATTCGTATCGGACTTCTAAATTTTGTGGATCTTTGAAAAGTAGCCATGTGCCATCCTTTCGTTCATCAATGGACACATAGTTACCGCGCTGCCATGGGCGTCCTAGTAGTAAGCTAAATGGCACGTGATCGCCGACAAACAGATTTGCTTGTGTGTTAACGCCACCACAATTTAGGGGCACGTTTTGAACTAATCCTCTGAGTTTGCCTTCACCACCATTAGCATCATTCATAGATACACTTTTTGCTATATCTATGGGCCTGTTAATAATAGTCTTCCAGATATGTTTATTAACAATATTTAATTGAGATCCTGTGTCAATTATCGCGTTAATAGCTTGACCATCACAGTGCATAGCTATTTTGATTAATAATCCGCGTGTTTTGGTCCATACAGAATGTGCCTCAATTTTCGAGTCGATACTTAGGGATTTTGGCTTGATTGCATTAGCTAGAATTCCACTAAGTTCACGTGATGTTCCCAAGAGCTCTCCCACCTCCAAACGGATGGGTGTCTTGAGGACTGTATCCAATATTTTCTCGGGTTTATACTTGGATGCTAATTCGGATACGCGTTGACGCGTTGAGTTTTTCCGGTCGAGAATCGTGTTCGGTTTGTTGACTGTGGTCTTATTGTCAATGTGAATATCATCCACATCATCCATGACCACATCTTCACTGTCCCAGTTCTTTCCTTTTGACTGACTCCTTCCCTTAGCATTATTTTGTGCCCTATTTGTTGGTACTGTTGGTGTGGGCTCTACACTTTTGGACTTGGGCTTTGGAGGGTCTTTCTGGACTGGGACCTTGGGTGAATGTTCCTTTCTTTTCTCTTTCTCGTTTGTTTTCCTTAGGGTTTTACTCTGCCCCGGAGGAAATACTTCATCATATCGTTCTCGTCGTCCCAGCGTCGAGTTTCTCGTTGTTCTTTCGACGGGGAATGCATACAGCTCGTTGTCGCTATCTTCAGATGTTTCATTAAAGTGAGTACTCTGGGTAGCTGGGGTTGGGGAATCGGTGTCTGAGCTGTTGTAATCTTCAAGGTACGCGGTTCTTGCTTGCTCTTTGAATTTATTTGGGCTAGGACTTGCCACCTCATCTGTGTGTACTTTAATAAAGTGCGCCACTGGGACTTGGTCCTCTCGCTTAACAGCTTCGATAATACTCTCTTCTGGCATTCGCCTGATGGGTCTGCCATCTGCTCGATTAATTCGCCCTGAGTTTGCTTTGGCAGGTGTACCTTCGGTGATTAACTTGGAAATGTGTGGGCATCTAGGAATACCATGTCCTTTCTCACCACATCCAAAACAGATGCGTTCATCTATGGATGAGTTTGGTGGCTGGTAGAACCTGGTTCCTGGTTGTGCTCTTGTTCTATCTTGTGTAGCAGTAGCTTGCTGTTTGAAGTTCGTACGTGGAGCGCTGTCTCCCTTTTTAATAGGGGCTGCTATCATTTCTTTGATTGTGGGATCAATACGTGTTGCCCTGTAATATAATAGAGCATAATCTGGATCCTCAAGTGAAATGGCATTCATTTTCTTTATAAGTCCTTCCATTTCATCCAAAGGTTCAAGAGTTGTTGAGTTCTCAATGGACTTTGGTGAAATAGGGGCTTGTTTCGATGTTTTGGACTTGGGTCTCTTCTTTTCTTTATGACTAGACTTCTTGGACCCTTTCTTTGAATCTTGGATCCCTTGTGTCTTATGATTCTTTAGAAAAAACTCCTGATCTGACTCGCTTGAATCAGATTCTGAGCTATTCTCTGAAGTTTCTGAGGTTGATGAGTCGGTATCGATATCTGAGTCAACCTCGGAGACTAATAAGTCTGCATCAAATCTGTCTCGATGCAAAAGCTTCTCTGCTGCTGCAGTTACTTTCTCTACTGGGAAGGCTAGGGAAAGGTCTCTGTCTGGGTCACTTGACATTAGACGAGATTCAATCTTTGCTCGTAGTCTTTTGTATATTCCCTCCCAGAAGTAACTGGCATATTCTTCTGTTGTTAACTTGTTGGCTTGCTCTAGCCATCCTCCTATGCGGATAAATCCTCTCACATACTTCTTCCAAGCAGTGAGACTGGGGATTCTCTTGTCCCGCATTGCTTTGACGTATGAAATCAGATCTTTTCTCCTATATCTCTTGGTGTCCAGATCTGCATCGTAATACTTTAAAATATCAGCTTTAAGGGTACTCCAACTGGGAGTCCTATAGCTGGCTAGTCCCTCGACGAATTCGGTGACGTGACGGGACATATACTGCGTGATTGACTCACATTTATCGGAGTCAGAGACTACATTGTTATGTTCACATAGTCTTTCGTAATGTTTCAAGAAGCTCTTCACTTCTGAGTATCCCCCCTTGAACTTGGCAGGTGCTGCCTTAGTTCCTGGGTTGGGCATCGTTAACGTGGATAGTACTGTCATATTTGACAAATAAACGTGGTGCCTTGGTTGGCAAATTTATAACGGTAGTGTCGTGGATAGAATGAATGTTTCGTGAATGCGGTGGTGTACGTAAGTTCAACGGTGAACTTGTGCTTATGTGATGATAGATAATCTTAAAATAAAAAGAAGCCTCCCTCGCGGTTGGGCTCCAGTGATGTCCTACTACTTAAGGGTCTTACGAACAACGCACGTATAATGACAACACAATTATACGGGATAAGACTTCTTGCCAGTCCTTAAGTACACGGTCTACAACTTTTCTACTTCGTGGTAGATAACGTGTGAGTTCTTGGGAGGGTTTATTTAAAAATGTCCTCTTCTTGTTCCTTGGTTAGATTATCCCTACTTGGTTTCTGGAGTTCTTCTGTACTGAGTGTACCTGACTGAGTGCTGCTGGATCGTGTCTCCCTTCCTGAAAAAGAGAGGTAGTGTTGACTGAGTATTTCTGGATCGTGTCTCCCTTCCTGAAAAAGAGAGGTAGTGTTGACTGAGTGTTTCTGGATCGTGTCTCCCTTCCTGAAAAAGAGAGAGGTAGTGCTGAACGTGAATTTATGTCTCCCTTCCTGAAAAAGAGAGAGGCCGGTAGTGTATAAACTTTAGCTAGAAAGCTGTACTGTGTTATATAGTCAACCCCTGTAAGGTAGTATATAACCTGAGACTGTATGTCTTAATCTTACTTCAAGGCTCCTGATTGGCCTGCACTTAAATCTTACTTTATCTCACACTATTTGAGAGAAGATTGAAAGTGGGAAGCTTTTATTCAAGGGTGTAAATGGGCTCCTTTTATACCTTTTGGGAGGCCATATTACTAAGCATGATCCATCACAGGGATTGGTAAGAATGTGCTTACAAACCAAACCTTAAGATGTGTTGAGTCAGCTTAATTACAAAGTAGATACTAAATAAGTGTAATTTTACAAAGCATGAATAAAAGATGGAATGAGTCATCACATGGATTGGTAAGATTGTGCTTACAAACCAGGTCCATAGGTGTGTTGAGTCATCCTTGTTAGTAAGTGGATTATAAATACAACTGTAAGTCTTACAAAGCATGACCAATCATGACAAAACATGATGAGTCAAGTTGAATTCTTACAAACCAAGGTATTTCTCAGTCACATGACAGGCTTACAAATATTCCTGGTGGCTTCTGAGAAAATAAGATGGCCAAATAAAACAAACATAAACATAAAGAAACAGAATCTTATAGAAGAAAATAAGATATAGGGAAAATAGGGGTCAGGAATGAAGAAAAAGAAACTAACTAGAAAATAAAGGAAAAAGGGTAGAGTAACTTGGTGATAGGAAACAGTATGGTGCCTAAGACCTTCCTTATCACTCCTTATCACTCCTTATCTGTATATCTGTCATGGTATGGATCATATACCATGCATGACAGCGGTCAGTGCTGCAGAAGGGCATTTCGTAAAGCATTGAAGCGCGGGAAAGGCATGCGCGTGAGGCGCGAGAGTGCGCGGGAAAGGCGCGTGCATGAGGCGCGAGAGTGCGCGGGAAAGGCGCATGCGTGAGGCGCGAGAGTGCGAGGTAATTGGCGCTAAGTACGAAGATGCGCAGAACTAGATCTTGCTGACTGTTCCCCTCGCGGTGGGCTCCAGTTGTAGGGTGAGGCTCGACTACAGGGATGAAAAGGCGGTTTGGGATGATGGGGAAACTCTGCAGTAAGACCCGGGCGCGAGGTATATACTCGACCCGTAGGACAGCTACTGAGAGGGAGAACCTCGGAATATGGGCAAGGGACTCTCTTGCAACAAGGGAGGGTGCTCTAAGGCGCGGGGAATGCGAAAGGCGCGGTGCGCGTTATGGTCTATACGCGCGAGTCGTCGTGAGCGCGGATACGCGATAATCCAATCGTATATTGGGTACTTTCAGAATCTAACTATGGCTAAGGAGTGGGGAGTGCGCGAAGTGTGTGAACTAAAGTCCAGTAAGGTCTCTATATACTGTATCTATAAGCGCGAAGGCGCGCGGTACCGAGCCGAATAGCGCGCGG
This sequence comes from Suillus cothurnatus, assembly GCA_016758765.1. Classification (NCBI taxonomy): domain Eukaryota; kingdom Fungi; phylum Basidiomycota; class Agaricomycetes; order Boletales; family Suillaceae; genus Suillus; species Suillus cothurnatus. The sequence goes on from JABBWL010000090.1 coordinate 225,692, forward strand.
TCCCGAGTAATTAGTATGTATGTAACTATATGTAAGGCGCGCGCTCGGGTCTGAAGTGGACGCTTTTGTAGCAATTGAGATAACTTACCAGTAAATCAGCAAGGACAAGGGGCGGACGGGTATGTGGAGATAGGCGTGAGGTGCGCGAGCGCGCTGGACGTGGTGATTTGAGCCTGTAGGACCTCAATATCAATAGGTAGACGCGATGTTCCTTACAACGCGTCATTGCTGGACTGATGCTCTTTTCTGATGCGACCCATCTTGCAACCTTCGGAACTGCCAAGGCTTGGCCCCTTTATTTGTACTTCGGAAATCTAACCAAGTATGCACGCTCTGCACCCAAATCTGGTGCGTGCCATCTTGTCGGATTTTTACCTTCGGTAAGTCAATTTTTTGTGCAATGTATGTCTTTCTCATGTTGGATTTTCAGCTTCCGGATCGTGTTAAGGACGTCCTCAGCACCTTACCTCGGATATCGAAAAGTGGTATAACAGCCCTTCACGCTCATTGTCGACGGGAATTATTTCATGCATGTTGGAAACACTTACTGGATGCGGACTTCCTTGAGGCATACCGCCATGGGATTATACTCCGTTGTCCAGATGGCATTTTAAGAAGGGTCTTTCCCCGTATCTTCACTTACTCGGCCGATTATCCAGAAAAGTAAGGTCTTTTCTCTCTGTCTTTATTGAGATCATAATCAATGTTTCAGGGTTTTGATAGCGGCAATGAAGGACATGGGTTCTTGCCCGTGTCCGCGCTGTTTCATGCCGAAAGCCAGGTTTGATTTTCTTGGTCTGGTTAAAGATATGCGAGATCGCGTAGCTGAACTGTGGACTTACTGTTTGGAGAGGATAATTAGCGCGCGCCAATTCATCTATATGTCTGGATACACCGTTGATGGCTCAAAGGTACAAGCCTCTCTTAGAGAGGGGTCATGGGTGCCAACCGTAGTGAGTGCATTTGGAATCAACGACTCTGATCAGCATCTGACCTTTGACTAGAACTCGTTTGTGGAAAAACTCGGGCCCCGAGGATTTGACGCCTTTCGCATGTTAGTTGTCGATTTTATGCACGAATGTGAACTAGGTACATGGAAAGCTCTGTTTATACACCTCATCCGTCTACTTCATGCGATTCCGGGCGGTGAGCACCTAGTTGCGACTCTCAACGGCAGGTTGGTTTTGCATCGTTCTCACAGATTTTAAAGTGATGTGTTAATTGCAGATTTCGCTGTGTCCCCTCATATGGCAACGGAGTCATACGCAAGTTCGCCAATAACAGCTCCGAGATGAAAAGACTCGCTGCCCGAGATTTCAAAGACATTTTGCAGGTTCGCCTAGTTGGTAGAATTGTGGTGTAGATTACTGACATCCAACTCAGTGTGCTATGCCGGTCTTTGAAGGACTTTTTCCAAGAGGCCACGACGAGGTCATACAGTCGCTTTTGTTCAGGTTTGCTCAATGGCACGCTCTCGCCAAACTGAGAATGCATTCCGAAAGCACTCTGTTGGCTTTGGAGGAGACCTTCAAGCGCCTCTCTCGTCAATTGCGCAGATTCAGAAGTTTTACCTGTACTGCTTTCACCACTGTGGAGTTACCGAGAGAACAGGCTGCACGCGAGCGCAGGGCTGCGCATCAACGCTCGGCCTTAGGCAATCCGGATACGGAGAGTGGTGGCCGAAGGACGAAGAAATTCAATATCAATACTTATAAATTTCACGCCATGGGAGACTACCTATACTCGATCCGGCTCTTTGGGACGGTAGATTCGTTTACATCGCAAATTGTACGTCAACTTCCGCTACTTGTATATTCTCATCTCAATTTCATTTCGGGGCAGGGAGAGCTGGCACATAGAACACTGAAAGCATTCTATCCTCTGACCAGTAAACTCGATACTCCAACGCAACTCGCCAAGCACGAACGTCGTCGTCGCGTCCTTCGGCGAGTATCGGAAACAGTACGTAGTTTGTCTACTAGCGAGCAAGTGTCGGTCGACCTGCCTGCGGCATTCAAGGATCATCACTATATACCGACACTTAGCCGTAATAATCCGTTGGACATCTTTCGTTTTCTTCGAGGCCACGATAATGATCCAGCTGTAACGGTAGGTATTAATTTCGTTGTTGCTCGTCTTGCTTACCACAACGTGCAGGCGTTCATGCCGAAACTCAAGAACCATATACTATATTGCCTCCGAAAGTTAGACATCACCTATTGTGATCATACGTTTACCGACGAGGAACGCAATTTAGTGATAATATCGGACAACAGATTATATGCTGTTCAAACGATGCGGGTATGTCATGTGTATCGACAGCTTATCAGTGTACGATCATTCGATTTCACAATTTCACAGGTCTATTACACGACTTACGACCTTCGACGGGAATATGACACCATAAATCCTCGGACATACTCTGATGTTATGGTGTTATCCGGCGAAACGAGGCCCCGACATCCGTACTGGTATGCCCGTGTTTTAGGCATCTATTACCTGGATGTATGGCTGAATGTCGAAGGCCCGGTCAAAAAGGAACAACTCGAAGTTCTTTATGTTAGATGGTTGGCACCTGTGGCTGGCCACCGATCAGGGATGACCTGCGCTCGACTTCCAAAGGTCGCCTTTGTTGAGGAATCTGATTATGATGCTTTTGGGTTTCTAGATCCCGGCCAAGTCATCCGAGGTGCCCATTTAATTCCAGCTTTCGTTTCCGGGCGCAGAACAACCTCACTTCGTCATGGGAAGTCATTTGCACGTCAAGATGACCAGTCAGATGATTGGGAAGCGTACTACGTTGGCATGTGAGTGCCATACCTTATCTAGCTGTCCCTACTCAAGTTAACGAACACTTAGATTTGTCGACCGGGATATGTACATGCGTTACACACCCTATGGGATTGGACATCCTACCGTCCTGCGTGAGATGACGAGGGATTGTGCCAACATGCACCTCGTGAATAGCCCAGAATTGGAGGATAATAACAATGAGGATCAACCCTGCGATGACGACAGGGAGGAGGGTGGAACTACAGGTGATGATGGAGGACCCGAAGAAGGCGAACAAGACGAACAAGACGAACAAGACGAAACTACAGACGACGATGAGTGCGATGATGATGAGAGCATCAATGATATAGATGACGAGGAGACGGAAGACGTCGATGAGGAAGACGACCATTTGTCTTTCTAACACCAGAGGTCACTGATAATGCTAACGAGCGAGAGGGATCACCTATCTATTGTATGCAGGTTACCTTAGCCTCCTGAACACCATGACCATGAAATTCACTATATAGCACCTGAACTGCGCTCACATCTAAGAAGTAAGGTATGCTCTTTCAGGCTTTGATAGTCCGTCAGAAACTTTATTTTGACAACACGCGGCGATGTGGGAAGAGTCGGCCTGAGAAAATTAAGTTGCCAAGGAGTCGACCAAGGCATTGTCCGAGTTGATTGCTCATCGATTGGCATGATACAAGTACTATACTACTCATGGTATAACCCGATATCAAACCTTTACCTTCAGGCTCGACGTGTATTGAAAGTATTCTAGCTCCTTGAGAGTTTACGGCCCGGTGAGCGCCCATTCTCAAGCCGACTCGATGTGTCTGAAACTCATTTGATCTTTTCAGGAGATCTTTAGTGTTGGACCGGAATACGCACTACTATGAACTCCAATATTTAATGGTTGAGGGCACCTTTTCAGTTCTACCTCCCATCAAAACGTTAGACACTCTGAGTCCTCCAGGGACAAGCAAGCACAAACCAACTGCAAATCCCAGTCTGAGTGCATCAACTCTATCGAGTGCACGCTTGCTAGAATACTTTACTTGCTGGGCAGCCAAGACCAATCTCAAGCCGAAGCGTTCGTCATCAGGTGAATGTTTAGATTATACTCATGGTATAATATGATCCGATACCAACCCTTTACCTTCAAGCTCGACGTGTATACAACAAGGTCTTTCATGTCCAGAGGATTTACGGAGTATATCCCTTCAAGTCTAGCGGGAGGCCAAAATAATGTCGAGGTCCAACAATCGGTGAACTCCATGTTTATCTGGTATCGCCACTCAACACTTACCGTCATCTACCTGTCGGATGTTCCACCTTCGTCGAAGCCCGGGGCACTCGCAAGCAGCGCTTGGAACACGCGAGGATGGACAGTTCAAGAGTTTCTGGCCCCAAATTTTGTCCTATTTTATCAGAGGGATTGGTCGTTATATCTTGACGATCGCTCTCCCAATCACAAGGATTCCCTCATAATCATGCAGGAGATGGCAGATGTGGCGGGTATAGATACACAGGCGCTCATCGCCTTCCGTCCTGGGATGAGATTCGCACGGGAGAAACTCCAATGGGTGTCGGCCCGTGTCACCACGTGTCAGGAAGATATTGCATACTCATTGTTTGGTATATTCGGCGTCAACCTGCCTGCCATTTATGGAGAGAAGAAACAAAAGGCGCTTGGGAGGCTCTTGCAGGAGGTCGTAGCTCAGTCGGGTGACATCAGTGCCCTGGACTGGGTAGGACAATCGTCCGAATTCAATAGCTGTCTGCCGGCCGACATTGCTTCATACAAAGCTCCACCATACACTGTGTCATCTCTGTCCGAAGATGACATTCAGGCATCAATATCCTCCCTCCGCCATGAAGTGGCCGCAGATGTGGTTCTGAAACTTTACACTCTGCTTGGCAACCTGAGCGCGTCTCGTTTCGGGAACTGCAGACTGCATCTGCCTTGCATCGCATTTCGTGTCACAGCAGTCAAACGGAATCGCGCCCAAGACCAGGAGATATATGAAGTTAAGGCTGACGGGCTTCTTGACCTGCTGATCACCACGGAGGACAAGCTGATTCAGTTCTCATCACCACGACCCACTATGCAGACTTTCTTGCTAGTTCGTCCGTGGAATCGTCATCTCCTCGAGCTTCCTGACTTCACGGAGCCGTCTGGCTTGGCGGAGCTGCCTGAGATTGCTGGTGATAGGGAGAGTGAGGAAGGTTGCTGGTCCGCCCTCGGGTCTCCATCACAGCAGTCGTCTGGCGGTTTCCCTGAAGCACAAGAGTCAGTTGATTCAGAGCTGAGCGGTCGAGCGTTGCGATTGGCTGCTCGCCTTCGTCAGCCTTTTGGGGCATTTTGCTAGCGCAGCAGCACGGCGGAGAATACAAGATAATTGCTTCAGATCACGATATCTTTGCACAAGTCAAAGACCTTTCTTCTATTTCAGACATGGTCAAGACGCTAGAGATATCGTAGCGGCATGCATTTTGGTGTTAATTATATCCATAATCCAAGAATGTGAATCTGATGATATATGACGAAAAGCGAGAACCGTGAAATAGATAGAGTTGTGCGCTGTCGTCCATTGTTGGTCTTCACGGCCGCCAGTCAGGATTTTGTCACGAAATCTCACATTATTTTACATTCGTTGACGAGTGCCAAAGGTATCTCCCACGAGATTGCCTTGGATAAGGTTGCAGTGCGAAGTGTAAAGCGAGAACCGTGAAATAGATAGAGAGTTGTGCGCTGTCGTCCATTGTTGGTTTTCACGGCCGCCAGTCAGGATTTTGTCACGAAATCTCACATTATTTTACATTCGTTGACGAGTGCCAAAGGTATCTCCCACGAGATTGCCTTGGATAAGGTTGTAGTGCAAAGTGTGAGTAAGGCAAAACGACAATGCTCAGAATATTTGGCATCAGTAAGCTACCATCCCTCGTTGGCTGCAATGTAGGAACACCATAACCTCGTCGTGTACTGCTCGTGTTACTCTAGATTTGCAGGTTATGTAACTACAAATCAAATTTCTTATAGTATAAATGATATTATTTAGTAGGAGCAAAATTCTACCCCTCTGTACTACGCACGGCTACAATATCAAGGACTCATCGGTTCACTGATGTTGAAGTCTGGTTATCAGGACTTATACATAGTAACTTCAGTTGTTGCTTGTTGATCATCATTTTCACTCGAATGACATTGGCTTACATAATGACCGATCGATGCATCTGTACCACATACTAATATCAGTGCTTGAGCGCTGAGCGCCTGCTTTCAGACATGCAGAATTCTAACTGGCATCTTCCATGTTGATTCTTGAAGTCGAAGTTCGCCCATGGTGGACACAACTACGAAACATAGTTGGTTGAACTCTCATGAGAACTACGCCTAATGCATTGGTCTACCTGCCTTGTTCTTTCCTTTTCCCTCTCATTCGTGGCCAGAGTTGCCTTCGATTCAAGGGCATATACCATCCAGTCTACCACTTGCAGAGCTGTTGATCGCGTCCTGGACAAGGATATCAATATTACTATCGGTACGCATATATGCCCGTTCCTTGCTCACGGAGATGTTCATTGTTGTCGTAGATTATGTAGACGTTAACCCGACCGCGGAGAAGAGCATCATCATGGTCCATGGCTAGCCCAGTCTTTGGAGTTCCTGGGGTTACCAGATCGAAGAGTTCAAGGTAAATATTTTTTCTATCAGCTGACGACCATCATACTAATCTGTTCCAGAACGAGTATCGCATGATTGCTATCGACGTTCGTGGTTTCGGAGGTTCAACCCAACCCGCTGATGTACAGTCGTCCAGCACGTCGGCCGATATTACTGGTGACCTAACTTGCGTTCTCAAACATGTTGGGATTTCAATCTACTATTTGTCTTGGGTATGTTTCATAGAAGGTCTGGTCCGACACACCTGATATCTTAGTAGTCATGACTGGGGTGCTGAAGTCTGCTACGAGACTGCGAGGAGACGACCTGATATCTTCTATGCCATGGATGGCGTGACGGTTCCGGTAAACAGATCAATGTTTTACAATTTTCCTTGCCTAACAATCATAACCCATAACCAGTATCTGCACGCTACTGGCCCCTTTGCAGACAGTGCTCAGCTTGCAGCAGTCATGCCCAAGTTAGCTTACCAAGTTTTCTTCGAGAACCACACAACAGAAGCCGTAGCTGAGCTGAACAAGGAATATAGGGGAAGACTACGCGCTACGTTGCGCACAGTCAACAGCACCCCTCCAGATAGCTTCCTCACAAGCACCAGTACTTATCTCAGTGCATATGACAACGTGACGAAGGTATGATTAGCGCTCATTTTAGGATGAGGTTTATGAACTTTAACTAGATTCTTCCAATCCCGTTCTTTGCCCCTTCCGAAGAAACGTATTTTATCGAACGGTTCAGCATACAGAAATTTGACCATAGTACGAACCAACGTTTCTCGGATATCATATTAAGCTAATCGATACCCCGCAGCCCTCATATTCTATACTCGCGGAGTGTGTAGATATCTCCTTATAATCCACCTATTACTGAATGACGTGCTTAGAATCGCTATGGAGCATGGCAATCTGCTCAAACGCAGGGAAACTACACCATTCCCCAGCCTGTCTTGTCTGTTTTGCCCCTAAATGTGGGTCATCTGTCAAATTGCAGGACTTTACCTATATTCATGTGCACTACCACAGGATCCTGTTGCAGACTGGGTGTTCGCTGCCAAATACTTAAAGTCCGAGCGTTCTTGCCACAACTGACGACCAAGGTACGTGATACGACCCTTTCGCCACGACTACGGTGACAATCAAATGCAGGCAATGGAAGGTGCCCACTGGCCCCACCTCGAGCACTCGCAAGTATTCAATGCCATTCTCAGAGCATGGTTGGAGACCTTGGATTGTTCGCTCACGCTGGCCCAGCGAATCCTCTCGAATGAATTGTAATTTATGACTTATTCTATAACATATTCCAACGATTCAGAAACGTAGAGTAGACACTCAAAGATAGGTGTACAACGGCAATAGCAAGCATGGTGCACTATGTACATGGATCAGGGGGGTAATCCACCGGATGAACATATCTAGACGTGTGCTACTACAAACAGCATAGACAACGCGCATAAGTACAGTACAGCATGGCATCAGTAAACCGGTGAAACTATTACATGACTATATTGCAGTTTTTTCCAAGGGCAATGCTTCTTTCCTGTATATTACGATGTAAGGTAATATATAGCAATATAAAGCAATGTAATCACGCCAGGCCCAGAGGTATGTATTACTTTACATCACTTTATATTGCTTTGTATTGTCTTATAACGTCATGTCTAGCAAAGAGCATTTCGGCTGGGAATATCTGAGTCTCACCAGTTTACTGATGCGCCATAGGACAGTGGGGGTCATACAAGTGCATACATCGAGGTAGATCACAACATTGATCAAGTTACGCGTCAAAAAGAACATTACCGTTCTGCAAACGGACACCAAGAGTCTGGCAGAGCAGCATTTCAACGCGGTCCCGCTCATCGTTGACGCGCCCCATCTCGTCCTCCCAGCGTGTGATACGGTGGTTGTATATTGAACGAAGAGCACCAAGACTACCAAGAGCGGTCTCGAGCGCGCACTTGAGGTCACCTTCCCACGATTCCGAACTGCCATCAGAACCGTCGCCAGAAGAAGTCGAGTTGAGGAGCCTCTCAACGAGTGTTGTTCCCTTGGCGCGAGATGCTCCTCGACGAGCAAGAATGCCTCGGAAAGAGTTTCGTATATTATGCATGCTTGGGGACTGTCCCAATTTCACGACGTATCGAGCGCGATGTCAAGGCATGCAATTTTGTAGAATATGAGGGTGCGGCGAGTAGGACCATTGTCGTATCCGTCTCGTAATCAAGCGCTTGGAACTATGGTAATATGACAACAAATGTCAGCATCTATCCATGGCGTGTAACAACAAGTCATCTCACCGCCTGCTGCAGAGCCTCCCATCGCGTATCCCATCTCCTCCGTCTCTTTTCGATGTTGTTGACGTAGTTGGGGTGGTACTCCAAGTCCAACAAGTCATCCTTTTCGTCTTCGTCCTCGTCTACCCACTCGGTGCTATCATCAGGTACCGTCCCATTCACCCAGTTCCCCTCAGCAACCTCAAAGCGTTCCTCGCCGGCAGTCTCCTCACCAGACGAGTACGGCTCCGGGCTTGTATCCCGCGGCTGCGTGCTGTCTACACGAGGTGGTGGTTTGATCTTCCGCTTTGTACTCTGGACTCGTAGATCCGCGGATGCCTGGCGGCGTTTGATTCTGCGAGTTAGGAACGGAAGACTGACTGGTTGGTGGCTCGGGCACGACTGGATATTCGCATCGTTGCAGTGGAGTCAAAACGTGGCCATACGCCTCCTCCGAATGCACGAGATGCCTGCAGGAACGTCCATGGGTTGTATCCGGGTCCAGGAAAGGGTGTTGACGATGGGGAGAACGTGGAGTCGGATAATGCTGCGTGGTTGTTTAGCGCATACATCTGCATTTGGAGAGCGAGTTGCTCTTCGATCGCCGAAGGATGGTTGGAGGCGTAGTTGGAGGAAGGTGCGGGGTGGATGGGATAGGTAGAGTAGGCGTTATTATGCCGAACGTGAGAGAATGGGTACGGAGAGGGGGAGCCTACAGGAGGTGCCGGGTTAGTTTGCATGCTTTGCATCCCAGATATCAACGGTGACGGAGCAGCAGTTTGACTATGAGGGGTGGGCGGTATGGGTGCAACTGAACGAGGAAACAAAGTAATGTGATATATAGGCAGCTGCAGCATCATCATCATGTTGATCATCTGAGTAGACTTGAAATGGGTGCAGCCGTCTGTTGCTCTGCACCGCGAGCATCAGGAAACGTGCAGCTATGTTGCTGCCGTAGGTCATGCTCTGGTACAGAGTCAACCTGCTCAGTCGTCAGCCTCACCGGAAGTGCAGGTGACTCATGGCGCTCCTCAGTAGATTTGGTGGGAGGCTTTTCAAAGACAGCTGTGTCGAAGCTTTGGAGACCAAGCCTGTCTGTACTGCCAATGCGGGGGTGCTTTGTGATACCTGAGAGGCGCTGGCTTGCGGGCTGTGTGTCGAGGAAAGATAAATTTACAAGCACACCAGCCTGGTAGAATTATTTGATTTCAGACCTTTTTCATTTAGATGAACGTAAGCCTAAGAGGCGTCACCAGCGCTCGTCGCCAGCATCAAGGCTGCTGATCATTCTGAAGCCGACTCGGAATGGCTGTCCATACTATGGTCTGGTTCTGAATGACACCTGGGTGACCATGGGCCAAACCAAAGTCCTGAACCAGACCACGGCAGCACCACTGGGAGTCGGAAGTTCTTCCTCGTTGTATTCAAGTTGTTAGTGGTCCTCTTCATCACTGAACAACCATTCAGCTTCAGAAATTGTATCGTTTCGTCATTGGTGATAGCAGGTGTTAGTGAATCCAGACATTCAATCAAGCAACTCATCCGAGTCTGGCAGATGGCCTGGTTTCTTTACTCCAGGGATTTTGATGATCAGCATCTAAGCATCTTGTCTGTTTTTTTCGCCATGGATGCAAGCTGGTGCGAGGACGTGAAATGAAGAACACAGTACTATGGTTGTGGAATTACAGGCAGTCACATCCTGACATTGAAGATGCGTCACATCACGCGCGCGTGAAAATTTTCTGAAATTACTTTCTTAAACAGCTGTAACATAAGTAGATTATCCATGAATCTAAGGAACACAGAAATGCAGAGACAGCTAGGGTAAAGCATCTACCATCGTCTTGATATGAAAGATCACAGCCATAAGTTTCTGCCACCCAACCGGTGTCATGATGTCCAAGTTCCAATCAGTGTCATCTGGGGATATCTGTCCTGTGGCGGTTTCCATCTCGTAAAAACAAACCATACTTCCCATAGCGCTCATCCCATGAAGTGTTGGTATCCGAATCTGGTCGCGCAACTCTGGAAATCTGCTCCTCATCTGTTCGTCGGCTGCCTTCCTTTTCGATGCCGTGGTGATGTGGCTAGGGGGCTTGACCTCCACAGAAAAGACGGGACTAGCTTTGGTAGTGAGAGCGAAGGTGATAACGAAGTGGATTGTGTCGCGTCCTACAGGATACTGGGGGTGGACAGTGTAGCCTGGCGTGATCGCGTCGAATAGCGAGTACAGCAAGACGGCATGAGCTCCATACGTATCTCTCTCGGTTGGATGGTTTGGCATTAGGATGGGAAGATTTTGCTGTAAGAATTCGGGAGGTGTGGTAGACGATAGAATTGTATACGCCTCGTGGAATTTACGTATACTTTGAAAGAGTATATAGGGCAGGATTGATTCGGATAAATTCCATATAATCGTCTTCAAAGTCGGCTTCAATCAAGAATCAGTACGCGCAGCTTTTGAGCACAATTTGATACTTACCATTGCAAAGCTGGCAATAGTGTCGAGTCAACGATGGCCTTTGTGCTCGATGGTTCACGCTGCCAAGAGAAAATGCAACTAGAAACTGGGAGAGCTAGGCACGAATAGAATCAGCGATGATAATTCACGCTGACGAATAAAATGCGGGATACACACAGTAGAAGAATAAGAGCTGCACGCGAGTGAATGCCAATGATTTTCGTACTCGACGTGTCTGAAGGGTTGTAGTTGGATAATTTAGGTATCTAGCGAGCGGACGAGGGCATCAGACTCACCTGGGTTGTGTTCAAGAAAACAATCGAGAGGCAGACAGATTTGAAACAGGGCTTTGGCTCACTTCTCTCGCTCCTCAAGTTGAAGTTTGAAAGAGAAGGTATCACGGCGGTTTCAAACCACAGGAGCTTCCTCATTTGGATAGTGTTAGTCCAATGATTACTACTCCTGATTCGCACCAAAAGTTTATTGACTTCTCCCCGATGAGCCTACGTACGTTTATTGCGCATGAGAAGACACCCGAATATCCAGCGCCTTTAGCGCGCTCAATCCGATGCTGCGGTTTAGAGACGCATACGCTACTCATCTGAGTCTCTCGTACTGTGGACTATAGCCTCGAGGTTTTCTCGAGGAGCCTACCTCGAGATAAGAGTTCTCCTCCCAGGGAGTGCAGACAAAACCACAGATCCTTAGCTGCTCAGTGGTTATAAACACTAACCGCCTCTATACCGCTTTCCTTCAAGTGCAAAGCCGGGACTGAAGCCACGATTTTCAGTATTATATCCGGATGGCAAAAGACACAACCGTCAGTGCCGGGTCACCAATCAAGTCGAATCCAGGTCAAATATTACACGAGCACTTCGGCCTCTGCCAGGACGATGTTTTTTCGGGAAAACCGAACACCAAGAGAAGTTGGAGATGTCGATGGCCCTGGCTGAATCTGTGGCCCAGCTACACAACGGGAAGCGACCAATATACGATTTCGCAAAGGAAGAAACCGGGCAGGATATAACGGGCCAGTTTCCCCTTGGCCTCCATGGAGTCCATCGCCTCCAGCCGTGTTTGTCGCTTGTCTTCCTACGCAATGCCTCCTAACAATCTCCTACTCAAGCCGTGTAGGGAAACAGAAAGCACTGTAGCATCTATGCGAGTATATGCACACCAGACCCATGATGCAATGTTCCAGATTTCGTCAACGGTTCTTCGACCACTGTGTCATCAATTGGTGAGTTTGACCGAGATGTTTATTTGACCGTGCACTGATACCTGCAACTGTGTCCGCTGGTCGCACAAGCGCTTTTGGGAGTGTATGCCACCTCGTAGTGCTAGGTGATGTCATATCGACTATACTTTCCTCACTGACTTTGACCTGCTCCATGAGTTTGACCTGTTTCGTGGCTCGTACATTGATGTATCATGAAGACATGAGGTGAATGTGCCGTTGGAGTAGGCAAACTTCGCTATGTCATAAATTAACATTACGTATATCATATTCTGCGGCTACTCACTATAAGACATACGCAACAGCGACTACCATGAACAACTCGAGGTCGAAATCGAAAATATAAATTCGCACTTTGTTGTCTTCGCCGAAGAAAACGCGTGTTAAGATTACTGCGTGGTACACAAGGGCTTGCGTGACAATGCATGCCATTATTCTTGAGTCCTATAGACGAGTCGGAATGCATCAAAGTGTCGTGCACGGAGTGTGATGAGTTCTCACATCGTTTACAACTGTTGACAAAGGCTGAATTTGCCAACAGAAATTTCATTGGCCTTATTTGGTAGACGACCCGGACTGTGAGCAATAAATCAATCCAATGGCATTCGGGCGCAGCGAATACAGTATCAATCAGGCGTGATGTACGGTCAGCGTACGGTCGAATGACCACAGCTTCAAAGAAGAGTCTTTGACATATGGAAGTGGCCGGCGCCTTGACACTGCGATCATATTCTGGCTTCCAGAATCCGACTCTTGGTCTGTCAAATCCCCGTCGGAACTATCAGAATCACCCTCCTCAATGTCCTCATCAAAATGGCGTGAGCCCGATGCTGACAGAAGATTAGAACGCAAGGGCTGAAATGCCACGCAACCAACTACATCTTCAGTCACAAAGATTAGTTACAAAGGGATGAGCGCGAGTGTCTGGTAAACTTGCCTCCGTGCGCGTTGAAAGTCATCTTTGGGCCAATATTCTGCGGCGCAATCGCTAGTGACTGCTCAGAATCCAATTCATCCGAATCTCCGAGGTCAAAAATCGAGATACATCCATTCTATAACCAGATTGTTAGTCAGGAAGCCTGAACGACGGACATCTGTGAAAGTCAAGTACCTGATCACCCACGCTCAACCATCTCCCAGCGCAATCTATATCGAATTCGATTTTTTGATTGGTTAAGGTTTTGCAAGAATCAGGGGATGTCCTGAAAACCTTCACAGGTATGGATGTATCACTGCGAAGGTCCCATGCATATATAGCATCGTGTCGACGAAATGCGGCATACAAAATATGCGGTCTTGTCGGGTTAAACTTCAGCTGTGAGAGATGAGATAAGCTTTTACCACCAATTCTCCAGACGACATGCCTGCGTGACTCCGGATTGAGAATATGCGCCTCCTATAGGCATGATAGCCGTTTGATTTGACTCCGAATACAACGCAATATTATCCATTGCTTGTGAGGAAGGTGTTAAACTGCCGATCGCGTAGTAGTCATAAGAGGACGAGAAAGCTATGCTGGATATGATACCTGAAATTGGATCAACATCCGTACGATCTAGTAAACTTGATAACCTGCCTTTGAGACCGTCCTTGCTTTTCTTGGAAGGCGTGGTCGGGAGTCGATCGCCCTCCCCAGGTTGTTGTATGTCGAATATCTCGATGGCATCTTCGAAACCGCAGTATAGCCTTGGTGCAGATGGTGCGCATGGTGATTATCATCAAATATAAACGGAATTTTTATGATAGACTTACTTGTCAGCTGTCAAGTTAAACGCGAGACTATGAGGAGCGATGAACCTCTCACGATGATCAACAATCGGGTACGAGGCCCTCAGCTAATATGGTCGATCAACGGCCTGACGAAAACGTATATGAACACTACCCTTCCATCCGAAGCATCGAGAAGCTTCACTGGACAGTCGCGCACAGAAGCGACGAAACAGTAAGCTGGAGCATTGTTGGATGATGCCCCAGGATACCAAGCAAAATTGACGACCGCTGAGGACTGCGAGAATGTACGCTTGTGGTGAGCGGAGAACTGCGTGCCTTCAAGATGCTTTGATAGGTAAAAAAGCTAAATTATGGGCAACACGACTGACCTTGATTGTCTGGACTTCAGGATTCAAACGATATCTGAGATTGTAGATGACTTAGATAATAACGATGCTTACAAGTTAAACAGCTGAAATGCCCTGTTTTCGCAATGGACGAGGAGGCTGGATCCATCTGCACACCTTCAGTGTTTCGACGTTTGAACGGTACTCAAAGTGATTGACTGAAACGCGTACCACCTGGCGCAACGAGTGAAATTGTTTGCGAAATCAGGATCGACGTCCAGATTTTTTGTTAGGACAAGATCTGGAGGGTAGGAAACGTCAAGCGGAGCAGGCTTCCAGTCCATCTCATTCACTGAGCTGCAACTAGTAAGTAGTCGTCATAGGGTTTGCCTTGTCAATTGTCAAAAGCTTGGTCAGGGTTGGCAACGACAAACGGACTTGCTCTCAGTGAGTGAGTTTTACATAATCATGAAATTTTTGCTTCTAAGTTCCAAGTCCACTGGGCTCCAACTAGCTATAGCGGTTAACGTTGATCTTCGAGCTCAAGTCACTTTTGAGTAGGGTACATAGAGTTCCAAGACGGTCATTCAGGCTTCTACTCGTGTAGGACTCGGACTATATGTCTTGATTCTTCTCTTCGAATCAATGGCTCAAACAAATGGACGATCTTCAAATTATGGTCTATACCATCACGGACGTCGTAAGGTGTTATCCTGGGTGAAGACTGAAGCCGACCATGCTTAGCTCTGCGTCATCGAATCGAGGCGCAAGTCATTACCTGTGTGTCCAAGCGACGAAGTTAACACCTCCTCCATCATTCTTAGACACCATGATGGCCAATCGACTCAAGCGAACCCACAGGAGGAACGACCGTCTTTCTACCATTAGGCTGTGGTAGAAAACCGGCATTCTTTGAATTCTATATACATGTGTATTTTGATCTCAACTCACTAGTCGATTCTCATTTTCAGCAGACGATACCTGTGAAACGTATTTTTGATCAGGATCGGAGGGAACAGCACATCATGGGGTCAATCTCGATCTATCGACCGCAGATTCATTGGTGCTGCCCTGTCGAGACTGTTTGGAGGTCTACCAGAGGACGTGTAAACGCTTCGAAACTTAGCCATAGGTGGAATGCCCGATTTGTTGAGCAGATTGATCATGCGAGGCTGACTCTTGAATCAGCAGCTTGAAGCACTCTTCAGTTCGTTCAACAGCGTTGCAGATTCCGGAAGGGCACATGGGAGCGTTGTTAATACGCTCAACTGCTTTGTGCTTACGCTAGTACCAGCGGTGTACAATGTCGACTGAAATGGGCCTCCATCTCCTCATCCACTCATCGCAGTTGGACGCGTGCTCCGCCTTGACATTTGAAATGCATGTCCACCATCATTTTCTTTTGCACGTGACTGGGTCGAGCTCCGATTTCATATTTTCAGTCTAGAAGGCAATCGCATCTCTTCTACTCTGGCTTCTATACCTTCTCGATATGTATGTCTCCTCCCCATGGATATCCACGTTTTTAATGTTAGACTGCGGAAAATGATGACGGTAACTCAAAATTGATGTCAGGAACCTCCTGCAATCGGACTGTAGCACAGCTAGCGGCGAGACGCAAGCATTTCGATGGTTCGGTAGGAGACAGCATATCGAATGACTATGGTGATATCTATTGCAATAGTGTCGGTATTCTTACCCGGTCTTCCTGTACGGCTCTCGGACCCTTGTGCTTCGGCGACCAAAGATCTTCAAGTGCTCGGTCCGTGCTTGGTCTTCACCTCTTCGGTTTTCTTTCAGGCACAAATCATCGCGGTGAGCCGTATCCTGCCGTATCTAAAGGAAAGTGTTGATCCTTGTGGCACATGGCGCGGTTGGTTTTAATCAGGGCCGCAGCTTGAAGGAGTAAATCACTGTATCATGGAGGAAATCTTGATACATCAATCGCAGATCAATATCGGCGTTGTCCTCATTAGTTTTGAAGGCGAACTTGATTCCTTGAAAGAGCTGTGGACGTAATCTTTCTAGCGAATTGCCTAGTGGTGATCTGTTGCGGCGGAAGAGAGCTGCGAACCAGGAATACTTCTCAATTTGTTAAGGTCTTACTCGTATCTTCTGCACTTGACGCGATGTCGATGCCACTACGAACGGACCTCGATCCCTCCATCCTTTCATTCAAACAGTGTAGCTGTCACTTGACGCTCAAAAGCCGCCTCATTGAAAATATTAATGTATTCCTACTCTTCTCCCCCCTTCGCACGTGAATGTCTTGAGCTCCGATCAAGTCTTTTCATTTCAGTTATCTACAACCCCAAAGGTGATCGCATCTCTGGTAAGATAGTAACTCATCTCCCCAGCACTTTCTCAATTCGTCTTTCCCCTCCTAGAGATTCAACGCTTGTTACGAATGAAGAAATCGATAACGGTGTCTTGGGCGCATGCAGACGTGAACAGAATAGAATACGCGATCGACATCAACGATGTGTCTGATTGAACCTTACCCTCGGCAAATACTTATGGGTTCACATGAGGCATCATATTTCATTTTCCTTTTGCATTCTTGTTCTAAACTTTAAATAAATCAGTAATCTCTGCGTAATAGCTCCAGGGTCGGGCTCGAGAAGGCGCTCGAACATGACTCAATTCTGCAAGACGTTAAGGCTCAGGGCCTGTAAAATGGAACCAATATCAATGGTTATCTCTCGACGTAAAATACTCGACCGTTCAGGGATTTCGCGAATAGGGACTTCCCGAACACATCATGCATTATCTTCCCCATCTCCGAATATATTGGAATATAGTTACGTCGCGGTTACGAGGAAGTCGCTATGGAGGGGTCGCTTAGTTTTGAGGTCTCTTCTTGTCTCTTTCGTGACAAATGATCATCATTGAATAAATTATCATGTGCTGTTTTTCGGAATCAATCCAGAGCTGGTTTGACCTTACCCGGCTCCTCGTCCATCTTCCGAAGAAAATCCCTCAGATAGACGGATATAATGTTATTGGCTCCCAACTTCATCCAATAGAACAGAGTACGAGATGCGAAATATATTGATCCTGTACCCCAACGATCATAATTCTCCCCAGGGGACATCGCGATTCTTGTCCTCGAGATCCGGTTCAATGAGTATGGCAGAGAGGTTATCACCTAGTAGCACGGAGAAACCGACTCAGAGCTCTCCCACTTTACGAGCCAACTCCAAGTCGATACGCTCGCTGCTGCAACACTCATGCTGGTAAATCGCGATCCCATTTTCTTGTTGGGAAAGTGATCGATAGTGGCTATGGACCATGACATACAAGGAACGACTGTCTTTCTCTTTTGGTTTGACTAGCGGAGACTCTCGATATGCCTGGGCTGGTCTAGGTTGTACACGTTTAATTAATCTTCTTCTGCAGTTTCATTATGTACTTAACTCTGAGATCATCACGCATCGGACTCGGAGGCGATAAAAGTGTCGATTGGTTTGGAATTGCTGATCAGGTTGAAATGGCAAAGGAGGATTCATTTTTCTGGCTGCAGCCCTCCAAACTCATACGTACATACATAACCTGTACATATGCGAGTAACCGAGACTCGAGGACCCGAAGAATTTGGGTATAACTGATAGCTACTGATAATTTCGAGGTCAGTTTGGCGTCTGCAGAAAGTACACAAGTGAACAGCATCATAGCTCCGCAGACCTCGAGCCTTCAATTCGATGATATTCACCAGAGTGTTACATCACTCCAGCCGAGTAATACTAGTACATGTCGGTATTCACGAAAACAGCATGGTCTCCAAATTCACAATTCTTTCACAAGACACTTTTGAACGACAGTATCGACCTTGTAAAAGGGGTTACTACAAACTTTGATACGAGTGAGCCAAAAATCACCTGAGTTTACCTGATCGGCTGCGTCTACACAGCAACCAATTGTCCCGCCCCAGGGATCTGGTAGTTTCCGAGAACACGATTGCCTTCAACCTGGATGGAGTTATAAGTATTAAAATCACAGGGTTCATCGACATTTTACCTGCTGGATCTTGTTCTTCGCTTCGTCGAGATTCTCAGCATTGAACCATATGTCGACATGCGTGCCTGCATCCACGGAGTTCTTGTGAAGCCTCAGAGAAATCTCGCTGTCCGCCGCTTCTAAGGCGGAACCAGCGATGAGAGTGGGCAGCACGTTGAAATCGCCGAGGTTGATCACCATCCCTCTACCATAAATAGTTAACTTATGAATATATGATTGAAGCTGAGATCGTTTTACCCGGTTTTCTTTACCAATCCTTGGTAGAAAGCACGCGCTCTCTGCGTAATCAATAATGCATATGACACGTCAGCATGAAGAAAATGATCTTACCCTGTAATTCTCGCTCAGAGTAGGCTCGCACGCAATCACATACTGTGTTGACATGAAACTCTAGCACGAGATGTGGAATGTTCGACATACCAAAGTGATGCCAGCTCTTCCCATGTTCGTCGCAACACGGAGCGGGTCAATTTCTGATTTGGCGTTAGTGGCTGATCCATTATGACCAAAGAACATTTACGAAGTGGGCACCCTTCAGGGAAGGCGTCTCCGTCCTCTCCAATTCCATGTGGGGGTGAATCGGTGACCAGCACCACGATCTTTCTCGCTTCGGCCCTCCAGTCAGCGTTGCAGGCAGCGGCCAAAGCATCAGTTTGAGCATCAGGTTCGTCTCCACCGCCTTCCGCTCTCAAGTTGGCTAAATTAGACGCAAAACTTCCAAAATCGGACGTGAAAGGGTATTCCTGGGTGAGGAAGCTGTGTTCTTGAGGAGGATGATCGCGGAAGGCGATAAGACCAAGTCTGAGGTCTTGCGGGGCGAGAGTATTGTAAATCTGAGTGATCCCGTTGCGCGCAGTGTCGATATACCGCTGTTGACTTTCTGTAACGTCTTGGATGAACATGATATCCCTGAATCGAATTTACGATCAGCGTCACGGAAATTTCACGCAACAAAGCGATTCTTACAGTGGCGCGTTGGCGCGATGCACTCCATTGGAAGTAGGATTGGACTGGTAAATCATTGTATAGAGTGCAGTGGACGGATTCGAGCAAGAAATGAAATGTGAACACGCTCAACTGTTGAATGAGTCGCGAGAACCTTTAAATACGAAGGAAGGATGCATATGACGAGATATGTCCAACATAGGTCGTTGACCCCAAAAAACTCAATCTCCCCCCGTGTATAGGGTTATGTCCTTCATAGGGTCTACGACCCCAAAGGACAATAATGTAACTGATGCCAAAAAGAAACCTTTACATAAACGTCATGGACACTTTGTATGAACAGTGAAAATTAAACGAGCCTTTTTGGATGCCGTGTCAGTCAAGTGTTGCAGTGCGGCTTGGGATTTCCATTGAGAATTGGGGTTACGTGCCGTACATGGGCATTGAGGCCTTGAGGGTGAAGCTCCAATAGAAATGCCTGATAGAAAAGTGAGAGCTGACGTCAAGATGCACTGAATCTCCCTTGTGAGACGATCGATGATCGTTTATTTTGTAAGATGAGTCGAGTCGAGTGATGGATACTTATCGGTCATGAGTATTTTGTGTGCTACAAGTTACAGCTAGCTTACCTTACCGAGTGGAGGTCGACAACTCATGAGAACTTCGAGAAATGTAAAGGGATATTGTTCAGCTCTGGATGTGTAAGCACAGTGTGCTCCCAGACAGATCGACCTGCGGTTAGGCTGCTGTACTAGTAGCACAAGCGGCAGGCATTTCGATGGTGCGGTCAGAGATTTATTGCAATGGTGTAAGTGATCCTTACTTGGTCTTCCTGTACGGCTCTAGAACCCTTGTGCTTCGGCGACTCGCCGAAGCACCGGGCCGTGACTTTTGGCCCGGCTTGGTTTGGCCTATTTAGGCCCGGCTTCGGCTCACCCATGGCCTGAAGCTGGGCTATGGACATCACTATCGGCGACCAAATATTCTCAAGTGCTCGGTCCGTGCTTATTCTTCACTTCTTCGGGTTTCCTTCAGGAACATATCATTACGGTGAGCCGTATCCAAGGAACTTGCCAGTGAAAGCGCTGATCATTGTGGCACATGACCTCACATGACACGATTGCCAGTGGTTGTAATCAAGACCGCAAGGACCCACTGGTTGCATCGTGGAGGAAATCTCGATAGTACATCAAAAGCAGATCAATATCGGCGCTGTTCTCTCCAGATTTCACTAGTATTAAAGGCGAACTTGATACCTTGAAAGAGCTGTGGACGCAATGGTAGCGGGCCGCCTGGCGGTGATCTGTTGAGGAGGAAGAGAACCACGAACCCGCAGCTTGGAATACTCAATTTGTTCAAAGTCTTACAGAAGTTTATTCGTACCTTCTACACTCGACGCGATATCAATACCACTACGAGCAGACTTCGATCTCTTCATCCTTTTATCCGGACGGCGCAGCTGTCACTTGACGCTCGAAATTCAAAACACCAATGCCGCCTCGTTGAAAATATTAATGCATTCTTGCACTTCCTCTCCCCTCTCGTCTTTCATTTCAGTTAGTATCTCCAACCCCAAAGTTGATCGCATCTCTGGTAAGATAATAGCTCATCTCCACTGCACTTTCTCAATTCGTCTTTCCCCTCCCAGAGATTCAACGCTTGTTACGAATGAAGAAGCTGATAACGGTGTCTTGGGCGCATGCAGACGTTCCAATTCAGAGCAGAATAGAATATGTGATCGACATCAACGATGTGTCTGATTGAACCTTACCCTCGGCAAATACTTATGGGTTCACATGAGGCATCACATTTCATTTTCCTTTTACATTCTTTGTTCTAAACTTTAAATAAATAAATTAGTGATCTCTGCGTAATGGCTCCAGGGTCGGGCACGAGAAGGCGCTCGAACATGACTCAATTCTGCAAGACGAGGGCCTGTCAAATGGAACCAATATCAATGGCTATCTCTCGACGTAAAATACTCGACCTTTCAGGGATTTCGCGAATAGGGACTTTCCGAACGCATCTTACATTATCTTCCACATCTCCGAATATATTGGAATATAGTTCGTCGCGGTTGCGAGGAAGTCACTATGGAAGGGTCGCTTGGTTTTGAGGTCTCTTCTTGTTTTCTTCGTGACAATTGATCATCATTGAATAGATCGTCATGTGCTAATGCCCGGAATCAATCCAGAGCTAGTTTGTCCTTACCCGGC
Organism: Suillus cothurnatus; assembly: GCA_016758765.1. Classification (NCBI taxonomy): domain Eukaryota; kingdom Fungi; phylum Basidiomycota; class Agaricomycetes; order Boletales; family Suillaceae; genus Suillus; species Suillus cothurnatus. The sequence continues at coordinate 247,360 of JABBWL010000090.1, forward strand.
TCCTCGTCCAACTTCCGAAGAAAATCCCTCAGATAGACGGATATAATGTCATTGGCTCCCAACTTCATCCAATAGAAAGAGGTACGAATCATATCGATCTGGTACCCCAACGATCAAAATTCTCCCCAAGGGACGTCGCGATTCTTGTCCTCGAGATCCGGTCAGTATGGCAGAGAGGCTACCACCTAGCACGGAGAAACCGACTCGGGACTCTCTCACTTCACAAGTCAACTCCAAATCGATCCTCTCGCTGCTGCAACACTCACGCTGGTAAAATCTACCAACATCGACCGGATCACGATCCAATTTTCTCGTTGGAAAAGTGATCGATAGTGACTATGCTCTTGTCTGGGCCATAATATACAAAGAACGACTGTCTTTCTGTTTTAGTCTGACTAGAGGAGACTCTCGATAGGTCTGGGCTGGTCTGGGTTGTGCACGTTTAATTAATCTTCTTTTGCAGCTTCATTATGTACTTGACCTTGACTCTAGGACTATCACGCATCAGACTTAGAGGCGATAAAAGTTTCGATTGCTTTGGGATGACTGATCAGATGAGAAATTAGTTCGTCAGGAACCTCCAGGTCGGGTGGAGATGGCAAGGGAGGATTTGTTGTTCTGACTGCTACCCTCCAAGCTCATACATACGCACATAACCTGTGCATATATACGAATGACCGAGATCGAAAAATTTGGGGTCAATTTGGCGTCTGCACAAAGTACACAAGTGAACATTATCATAGCTCCACAGACTCCGGGCTTTCAATTCAATGCGGTGTTACAAAGTCCAGCTGGGTAATACTAATATTCACGAAAACATGGTCTCCAAATTCGCAATTCTCTCACAAGATACTTTGAACGACAGTCTCGACCTTGTAAAAGGGGTCACTACAAACTTTGGTACGAGTGAGCCAAGAATCACATGAGTTTACCTGATCGGCTGCGCCTATACAGCAACCAATTGTTCTACCCCAGGGCTGGTAGTTTCCGAGAACATGATTGCCTTCAACCTGGATGGAGTTATAAGCATTAAAACCACAAGATTCATCGACATTTTACCTGCTGGATCTGGTTCTCCACTTCGTTCAGATTCTCAGCATTGAACCATGTATCGACATGCGTGTCTGCAGCTACGGAGTTCTTGTGAAGTCTAAGAGAAATCTCGCTGTCGGCCGCTTCTAGGGCGGAACCAGCGATGAGTGGGCAACACGCTGATATCGCTGAGGTTGATCACTCTCCCTCTGTCACGAATAGTTAACCCATGAATATATGATCGAAGCTGAGATCGTCTTACCTGGTTTTCTTTACCAATCCTTGGTAGAAGGCACGCGCTCTCTGCGTAATCAATGACGCATCTGATGCAGCAGTATAGATAAAATGATCTCACCTTGGAATTCTCGCTCAGAGTAGGCTCGCACGCAACTACATACTGTGTTCACATAAAATTCTAGCACAAGTTGTAGAATGTTCGACATACCAGAGTGATGCCAGCTCTTTCCATGCTCATCGCAACACGACGCGGGTCAGTTTCTAATTAGGCATTAGTGGCTGATCCATTACGACAGAAGAACAAAATTATGATTTACCAAGTGGGCACCCTTCAGGGAATTCGTCTCCGTCTTCTCCAATTTCATGCGGGGTTGGGTCGGTAATCAGCACCACGATCTTTCTCGCTTCTGCCCTCTGGTCAGCGTTGTAGGCAGCGGACAAAGCATGGCTTTGAGAATCAGGTTCATCTCCACCACCTTCCGCTCTAAATTAGACGCAAAATTTCCAAAATCGGACGTGAAAGGGTGAAGCTGTGTTCTTGAGGAGGATCATCGCAGAAGGCGATAAGACCAAGTCTGAGATTTTGCGGGGCGAGAGTATTGTAAACCTGAGTGATCCCGTTGCGCGCAGTGTTGATACACCGCTGTTGATTTTCTGTAACGTCTTACAGGAACATGATATCCCTGAATCGAATTTACGATCAGCGTCACGGAAATTTCACGCAACAAAGTGATCCTTACAGTGGCGCGTTGGCGCGAGGCACTCCGTTGGAAGTAGGATTGGACTGGTAGATCATTGTATAGAGTGCAGTGGACAGATTCGAACAAGAAATGTGAACAGGTTCAACTGCTGAGTTAGTCACGCGAACCTTTGAATACAAAGGAAAAATTCCTATGAGGAGAATTGAGGCTATGAGGTGGACAATAGAATAGGCGAGAGCTAACGTCAAGTTGCGCTGAATTTCCCTTGTAAGATGAGTGGAGTCGAGTAATCATCGATGAGTACTTATTCGTCAAAACAAACAACTACTCATAGACGATCACTCATGTTACAGCTTACCGAACGGAGGTCGACAGCTCATAAGAACTTCGAGAAACGTAAGGGATATCGTTCAAACAGCTCTGGATGTGTAAGCACAGTGTGTTTCCAGACACATCGCTCTGCGGTTGGGGTGCGCGAGCCTGAAAGGTGGCTGTAGTATAAGCGGCGGGCATTTTGATGGTTCGGTCAGAGACAGCGACCGTCACGGTGTGACACACTAGGTCGAATGACCCATAGTGATATTATCTATTGCAATAGTGTTAGTGTTCTTACCCTGTCTTCCTGTACGGCTCTCGGACCCTTATGCTTCGGCGGCCAAAGATCCTCAAGTGCTCGGTCCGTGCTTGGTCTTCACCTCTTCGGGTTTCTTTCAGGCACATATCATTACGGTGAGCCGTATCCTGCCGTAGTATCCAAGGAACTTGAAAGTGATCCTTGTGACGATTGCCAGTGGTTTTAATCAGGACGAGTCGTTGCGTCGTGGAGGAAATCTCGATAGTACATCAAGCGCAGATCAATATCTCTCCAGATTTCACCAAGTATTAAAGGCGAATTTGATACCTTGAAAGAGCTGTGGACGCAATGGTAGCGGGCCGCCTGGCGGCTAATCCCGGCGATCTGTTGCGGCGAAAGAGAGCCGCGCTACCGCCGCGAACAAGTCTTACAGAAGTTTATTCGTACCTATACCACTACGAGCGGACTTTGATCTCTTCATCCTTTCATCCGGACGGCGCAAGTTGTCACTTGATGCTCAAAATTCAATACACTAATGCCGCCTCATTGAAAATATTAATGCATTCTTGCACTTCCTCTCCCCCTCTCGTCTTTCATTTCAGTTATCTGCAACCTCAAAGAAGGTATCGATCACATCTCTGGTACGATAATGATAAATCTACCGTACTCTGCAATTTCTCAATTTGTCTTTCCCCTCCTAGATATCTCAAATTGTTAACGCTTGTTACGAATGGAAAAAAGAATGTGAACGGCGTCTTGGGTGCATACAAACGTTCAAATCCAGAACAGAATAGAACATACCATCAACGTTAACGATTGTCTGATTGAACCTTGCCTTCGGCAAATACTTATAGGTTCACATGAGGCATGATATTCATGTTCTTTGCGCATTCCTGGCCTAAACTTTAAATTAGGGATCTCTTAATGACTTCAGGGTCGGTCTCGAGAAGGCACCCGACGATTCTGTAAGATGTTGAGGCCCTTGTAAAAATGGAACCAACAACCAGGTACCTCTGTCGACGTAAAATACTCAACCATCCAGGGATTTCGCGATTAGGAACTTTCCGAAACGCATCTTCTTCTCCATCTCCGGTTGTGTTGAAATATAGTTCGTCGCGGTGACGAGGATGTCACTATGGAGGGGTCGCTTGGTTTTGAGGTCTCTTCTTGTCTGCATCGTGATAACTGATCATCATTGAATAGATCTTCATCATGTGCTATTGCCCGGAATCAATCCAGAGCTAGTTTGTCCTTACCCGGCTCTCGCTTCTCGTTCACCTTCCAAAGAAAAACCCCCGGATAGATAGATAGAATGTTCTTTGGCTACCAACTCCATCCAATAGAACAAGGTACAACATGCGCGTCCTACCGATCCGATACTCCAACTTCTCCTCTAGAGATGTTGCCGTCCTCGAGATCCCCGTCTGTTTAGACAGCGGAAGAGAATGCTGAGCGTTGACCAACACTTGTATTTGTCCAGTCTCCAATCGCCCGGACCGGTTGCATGCGAGGCTCAATGTTTCACCCTGACCTCTCCGTGATTTGAACACTGCCAGAAACGCGTGCGTTCCTTTATTCGCAGCTACTCGTACATACTTTTTCAGTTTTATTTCGGCTTAGTGCGTCGGCGGAGGGCAACTCTGTATTCCAAATTTGGTGTACCCCTTGAATGAGAAAGGGTAAACGTGTGCCGTACTGATTCGCCACTTCAAGGTATTGGACTGTTACAGAAACATTAACTATCACCACAAGACCTGCGTACCTGATGATAAGCTCGTCTAGAATACCAACTCCACAAAACGATGGAGGCACGAGAACCACCCGAACCTTTAAGCTTAACATCAACTTCACTCTTACTGTAAGCTGCGCTCAAAGCAGATAGGTATAACCATCTCCATTGGGGGGCTTGATCCGCGAAGCCCTTCGCGATGTTATGTACGTAAGTCGTAAGTGAGTGAGTATACAAACAACACAACGACTGCGAGAAAACTACTAAATGAGGAGTTATCTTCCAAAAATATATACGGATGGGCGTAAGGGAAGAGAAGCTGGTAGTTTTGGAAGACTGGAATACGTGGCAGCGATAGAGGGCAAGAAAATGAGGGTGAAGGAGTACAAGGAAATGGGAGAGTACGTGGTACAATGAAACATATTGATTGGTGAACCCTTTATCCCAAGTCACTGACAGAGACAACGAGACTCGCGCGTGGAGTCGATTACAGTAGAAAAAAACACCGATACACAATGGAGATGAATTGCGTGAAATTGGAATGACTCTATGAGTCTAAGCTGCGCGAGTGCCTTGAGCGAGCGTGCTGATTGTAGATGGAGAGATACAGAGATGATGAGAGAAAATGATGGTGAAAAGGATGACGACGGTAGGAACCAAAGCCAACGAGCAAAGGAAGTCATGTGGTTTCTGGACTCTACATTCGCAAAGGGAGAAAGTGGACGATACGAGAGAAATGTCGTGAGATGGCGTGGGGTCATATCAGTGCGTTCAAAGAGTCGTGCGTCAGATGAAGAATGAGATGCCGATGTCGATACAAAAGATGATGAGACGGACGAGATCGCAGACAGGAAAAGGACGTTCGAGACGGAACGAGCGCGAGACGCAGAATGTTGCAACATTCATCCGCCTAGTACTGCTGCATGTTGCCCGTCTCGTAGTACTCCCCTTGCCCGTACTCATACCCGTGCTGTACCTGCTCACCCTCCTGCGGAAGAATCATGGGCGGATGCAAATAAGTTGCGAAGAGACTCTCTTCCTCCTGAGGAAGCATCATTGGTGGGTGCAGGAAATCCATCCCGTGTCCATGCCCGCCACGTCCGTGCCCATGCCCATGTACATGTCCGTCAGAGGCTCCAGAAGTATCAGGCAACATCGGAGGGTGCACGAATTGTGGGCTGCGATCAGCGCCGCCGTTGCTAGAGTGGTGCCAGAACGCGTTGTTACCGTTCCCTCGGAACACAGTGTAAGGACTGAAGAAAGGGAAGTCCATGCTGCTGCGCCGTGAAGACGAAGAGGTACCTGCGCTCGTCGCACCAGAACCCGTGAAGCTGTCCCCTCCATAAGAGGAGTAAGAAACCGCACTGCTAGGAGGCTCTGACACGCTGTCAGTGCTCATACGACGGCGCTTGGCAGTACGCCCATTTGCGCTAGAGTTCGAGTTGGCGTTCGTAGTAGTATTGGCGTTGTTGTTAGAAACGTTGCTGGCGTTATTAATGTTTGGAGACGCGCTAGATGAAGACGCGTTAGAACCTGCTTCCCCGTCGATACTGTCGACTCCAGAGAACGGTAACGCCTCGTTCGTGCTACCATTGACACCAGTCATACTGGGTGGTACCCAATTCTGACTGAGATAGTCTGGATGGTATGGTCCAGGGAAGGGGTTATACACCGCATAGGTGTCGCCCAACGCGCCCATTAACTCACTGCTGCCCCCCATACCAGTACCCACCATGCCTGCGCCTGCACCCATCCCCGCACTCATGCTGTGAGAGGCAACGGGTTGTGTCGTGCTGTCTGGTGCCAGAATTGGCGATGGCGACGGCGTGGGGCGGCGCGAGACGCCTGGAGACGCAGATGGCGTCTGAGTTTGAGAAGGCGTCTCGGAGGGTGTACCTGGCGTATGAGAAGCGCTTGGGGTGTCGGTGAGTGAGGAGCGCTGCGCACGAGCGTCGTGTCGAGAGCGCTTGCGAATGATATCGGATTTCATACTAATGGGACGAGCAGAGCCGTGGAGCTTATAGTAGAGGCCGCATCTGTAAGTATATTAAGACATCAGTAAATATGGTCTGGAGCAAAAACGAGAACTTACGCGTTACAAACGGTCTTGCCTTCGTCGTCCTTCCTCCACAAAGGGGTTGCAGTCGTGTGGCAGTTGTAGCATTGCGCGCTGCCTGTAGACACAGAGTCAATATATGTTCCAGTACATCCCCTCCCGAAAGCTCACTCAATTCGAAATAGAACCAGACTTACCAATGATTTCTACAACTTCGCCCCTGCCCGCACCTAATCCCATGCTCGCAGTGGCAGTGGCAGTAGCAGTTGCAGTGACACTTGGGCTTGCACCCGAACTCGAACTGACACCAGCACCAGCACCCTTGACTGAGCTTGCAGCAGCGACATTTGCACTCACGCCTCCACCTGCATTGGGACCCGCACTCGAACTCACATTCGCAACGGCACTTGCAGCTGCCGCACTCAAACCAGGACTCACCACCTCCACAACCGGTGTCGCAGTAGCAGAAGAGGAAGGTGGTGGCACCGCAATCGAGGCCAACGCAGACAACGCAGAAGCCAAAGACGACGCACCACCGCGTCGTCCTTCTCCATGACTAGCACGCATAGACTTTGGACGCGGACGTTTATGCTATTAGGGATAACAGAAACGAGACGATCGCTCAACAAAGTCCATACGACGTATATAGATGAAATATCACTCACCAATTTGCAATAAAGACCACAAGCGTTGCAATTCAACTCGTCGTTCAGGCCCCTTCTCCATAGCGGGGTATGGGTAGCGCCGCAGTTGCTACATTCAGCCTTGACGCCGCCGGGAGCAGTAAGCGTTGCTTTCCCTCCACCCGGTGCAGCGCCCCCAAGGGTGAGAAGTGGATTAAGGCTTGTCGCGGTGGCAGAGGCAGGTACCGTTGCGGTTGTAGTATGTTTCACGGTCGCAGCACCAGAGTGCTTGAGAGCAGATGCTGACGGGGCAGCAGAGGAAGGACTCTTCACGCTTCCAGAAGCACGCCGTCCAGCTTTACTAGTCTTCTTAGTGGCAGACGTTTGAACAGTCAGTACAGGACGGTTAGTTGGCGTTTTGCCGGAACGGTCCTTGCCGCGAGTGCGCGGGTGCGATTGTGTGTGAGTGTGAGTGTGAGAGGGGACTTGCGGGACTGGGAACGGATCAGGAGTAGATGGCTGAGGTGGCTGCTGCTGACGAGAATCGCTCATCAAGACGTCTTGCTCAGAAGAAGCTGCTGCTGCGGACCTGCCAAGGAGGGACTCGCCCTCGGGCTGGGTAGGAACAATGTTGTTGTTGTTATTGTATTCGTCGTACCGCATGACGACATCACCTTCGTCGTTTCCGTCCTCTTTCGTATCGTCTGGTTGTGCAATGGAAGCGTCGGCCATTCGGTCGTCTTCGCCATCGTACTCCTCACCTAGAAGCTCGTCTAGCGGGAGTTCGATGGTCGGACGAAAGATGCTAAAGCCGGTCGCGCAGCCACCGCTGACACCTTCCCCATAGCTCATAGGGTTAGATAGGGTGGGGGTTGAGTAGAGTAGAGCAGTTGGGCCGAACGAAGTACTAAAAATAGGAGGGAAATGAAGTTTTTCGTACGAAGCCACGAATTTTTCGTAAGACGAGTCGTTCATAGTAGAGGAAGAAGCGCCGTTCTGGTTGGATGTAGGGTCGGAAGAGGAATTGTTAGTAGCAGAGGTTCCGTCACATCTCCTGCGCCTGCGACCTTCGCGGAACTCGGCGCTAGGCCTGAGGTCTGGCTTGGTAGGTATAGAGCCTTCGCCAGAGAACGTATAGGATGAAGACGAGGTTGCAGGGAATGAACCAGGAGGAGCGTCGATACTGAATGTAAACTGCATACGCTTAATAGTGCCGGGCCGGGCGTTTTGGGAAGCCTCTCGGGAACGTTCGCGTTCGACAGCTCGTTGACGGATGAGATCAGTTGAAGCGTTTCGTTTGAAGTCAGGTGCTTCAAGAGATTCGATAGCGCTACGAAAAGTTATTAATGTAAAATGCTGTGGGAGGAGAGGTGAAAGGAATCATACCGGCCCTTCTCCTTGTCGAGTTTGTCACCCATATTCTTTGATAACTTCTTGAATTCGCGTTTGGACTTTGCATTGTCGGTGTCGACCATTAGGTTCTGCAAGTGCCAAAGTCGCCAAGAAAGATTCTCGAGGCGTTGGCCCTGCTCGAGATATGAAGCGACTTTGGTGCATACCTATGAAAGGGGTTAGTGAAAAGATTAAATGAGATTAGATACGGGGAAGATAATTTACCTTCCAAGTTTTTGTGAGTGACTCGGTGTCGCTCAAGTTGCTGAAAGCAACAAAGGACTTGTTACCCTATACACAGGAATGATATTAATGTTAGCGCTTTGAGGAATTGAAAAGATGAATAAGAGGATGATGACCTTGAACTTGAGGTTGACTATGGACGGCATGGACGGATGAAGGCCCAGAGGAACAACGAGGCAAGTAAACGTTAAGTTTCAGTGTGCTTGATCAGAGTATAAGAAGACTTTGATTGGAACGGGGAACCCAGGCGTAAAAGTCTGATGGGCGACTTTGCTTACGAGATCGGTCTCGCTTAGTTAGTAGCACGAGGCTGGGCCATCAAATATTTCATTTCATAAAAAATTTATGATTGTTGTTTATTTTTTATTTTTTTTTGACCACCCCCCCCCCTTTTTTGGATCGTACCGGGTATCCGTACCTCGACGACAACGTGTCCCGTCCAATTGAAAAGCGAATGGTAAATTTGCATTATAACTTTGCATACTACGACCGCTTTTTCCCGAGTCATCCGTATGTGTTCTATAGCTATGCATGGGTCGAGTAAACTTGGTTGACTTCTCTTCTTTCTTTCAAGTCAAAATGGATACCTAAACTACATACTAGCCTCATGTTCTTCACGATGTTATTTCATCTCCTCCACAACAAACCCAATCTTAACGCCCTATACCCTACGATCCCGGTTCCCCGGACGACTTGATCCTTTATTAAACGAATACTGCACAGCATTCATATGCTTCATTTTAGGTAATACCCCTGTCGTCTCCTTTGCCTCGAGGCCATCCCGCGGTCATTTCGCTCAATGTCCACCTTCACACAAGCCCCACCGTGCCGCACAGCGCCCGGTCCTTCTATTCTTCAATCCAACTCTTTACCGCCGGCCGATCCTCCCCGTCGTCTACACCCACTCATTCATCCTCCGTCCTTCTTCTTTCGGCCGTCAATTTCATCCATGATGTACCAAGCCTATTCGTATGATGGTTGTTCAGTACTCTGTCACTGATCACCGTCGTCCCACTAGCATTTTATTCTCGCACCCGTGACCTTCTCACGTAGTTTCTGCATTTGCACTTTTCGCTAGAAGTCATCCCACCCTCTAAGTATGGAGATCGAACGACAGAGGGGAAGCTACATTACACACGTTTGTCTTCCACCACTCGTGAGCATCGGTATCTTCATCGCCACTCTGATACGGAAGTAGTCTTTCATACTCTGGAATATTCAACCCCAAGGATTTTCCCCCCATACATACGACGATCTCCGCCCTCCACCTTCATGAATCGATACGTGTGGGGGAACGTCCATCCTCCTTTCATAAACAGTACCGCCACTGTCAGGGCATCTCAATATGTCATATGGGACTCCGATCCTATATAACGTCCATCACTCGCCACGGGGCCTGAACCATGCGACCCTTCAAGCTCCACCATTCGTAAGTTATGCCTACGCATGAATCGTCACTTGGGAAACTCACTACCAAAACAGTCATTGTCTGACACGTACATATGTGGAGTAGTACGACCAGCTGAGTTCATATACCGTCAATATACGGCATAGGCTCTTCGCTCGGCCGCTGGTAAGTTGCCATTCTTTTGATGTTTGCTAATCGTTACTCCAAAGACGTACGTTTGGGCAGTTTTACGAATCAACGTCAAGTCACCGAATTACAGGCGTTACTGACTGACTTGGCAACTACTGCTCGCCCAATTATGTATTCGGTGTCACTATACGCCCGGGCCGACTCGTCACCCCACTATCTCGAGCTTACAATTATCAAGGTCCAGCCTAGTCCCAACAAGCCATGCTTCCCCTCCCACCCCCAGCTCAATCATTACGATCAAATACTCCACAACTCCAAAGTGAGTTACTTTCGATCTCATAAGACCTCGATCGGGATCGATGTACTGCGGAATTTACACGCTTCATTAACGTACATACCTTATGTTCATCTCAGCGGTCCTCAGATAGGGGGGGACACCATGAATATAAGTAGACGTCGTTGTATCTTGTTCTCGTAGATCATGAATGAATGTTCGCCGCTGGTGCTTCCAAGGTCTAGAACCAAGAGCATTAACAACATCGTCTGTACTTGGTTAAATAGTCGCGCCACTGTCCCTGCAAACGCGGATAAAGAACGCAAATGCATGCCTCACCAAAAATCGTCCGAGGTAAACTATCTGCATTGTTCAGTATAAACGCCACCCGCCAGTGACGGTGCTTACCTATTTCATAGTCTCAGATATGGATTCAAGATTTTTACTTCCAGCTGAGCCCCAAGTTGGAGCTTGAACAATCACCAGCGCCGCCGCATGGTTCAACGCCCAGAACTTTTTCTTCGTACCCCTGGAGCGCCATTCATCACACGCCAGTCAACACTCACAACCTCGTGTCCGGATACGAAGAACCCAAGAAGTCAGTCAGTCAAGGACTCCGCATGTACAGCACATATCATCCGAAGAGCGGTGTTTTGTAAACAGTAGTCGTTCTCACCAGGAATTAAAGTCGAAGACATCGCGGTTGGAAACAAGTGCGCATAAACGCCTGCGTACTTCCGTTATGACTCGAGTGTCAGAAGGGTATCATAATGAAAAGGCCCATTAGTAGTAAATCTGTCAAGGATAACGACCCTCAGGCTTAACATGTATGTGATTTTTCCATTCAAAAGATGTTACTCGCATACGATTGATTGTTCACTACCGCAGGCTGCAGATGAAGAAAGTACAAAAACACGTGCAATGATCATTCACATGACTCGAATATCCATATACAGACACGTCTATTGGCCGTAATCAGGGGCATGGGCAAAACGAGACTTCGTGCGTACGTGATAGGACCCTACGTTCGCAAATGAGGAACGTCGTACGTTATGGCGGGCTGCTGCGTTGCCGACGGACTTTAGCACGCGTCACCGGTGAGGGGATGTAAGTAACCCCCCCCGCACGCCCAAATAGTAAAAAAGCCAGCAGCAGCACCAACGCTCGGAACCAATGATTGACAACGGAACGCGCCTCAGCATGACGTTGTTTGAGCTCAGCCTATGATATGCAAGTACATAGTCAAATCTTGGCTGTTTGAAGCCTTGTCCGAAACAAGACTCCAACAGATGTGTGAATGGCAAGATGAAAGGTAGTAGTTGATTACACCTTGGTTACACCGAGATTATGATCATGACAAGGTTTAACAAAAGGAATGGTGACGGAGTTAGGAGCCGAGGGTTATGCCATGTTGTGCTGTGCTGGTGCGGGCTGGGGGTAATATATTCTTTGTCCAGACATTGAACTTTGTGGTAAATGTGGCCCCGTGTGAGATGGTACGTGGTCCTGCGTCTAGAACCTGTCTCCCGTGCTGGTCGGGCACTACAGCTTCCACTGAAATCGGAACTTGTCCTCTTAAATATGCGTCAAGGCCCAAGGGACAGAACGTGGCATGACACGCACCATGTCAAGCGCTTTGCGGCATTTTGAACATTGCCGGATGATCCGTCCGAGGATGGGCCGCTATAGCGGATACTGTAAAGGCAACCACGACGTAGTGGACACAGAAATAAACACGTACTTTGAAAAACCGTGACGCCCAAGGTACAAAATTAGATGTAATCGAGTGTATTGCTGTGCGTTAGTTGTGAGCATGAATTGCAGCAACTAGACGGCAAATCGAAAGACAGGCAGATCATCCTGGAACTATTGCGGGCGAATGTCGGTGAAGGCAAGCTGAAATCGAGATGATCAACTTAAAGGTGTACGGTCCAGTCGAAAATTAGATCAATAAGTTCAATGAATAAAGAGAAGAGGAATCACACACAGAGCAGAAAAAACTGTTGATTGGTAGTAGTTACAGTAACAAAACACATGCCTGGACTTGGTAAGTATTGAAATTGAACTAGCCCATTGAATTTATGAAGATACTTCCATATTACAATGTCATGATCCGAATCGAAGGGTGCCGAAAGCCAGAGACACGCTCGCCGCTGGTCTGCCGTGCCGTCTGGTATTAGGATCGAAAAAGACGACGGCATGATATTGCAAGATGCCTGGAACGCAGATGATGCTTGGATTTAGGAAGACGACCTGGAAGGTATGTCTGGGGCGTTGGAGGTGCATGCAAGTTAATATGGTACTTACACAATGTATAAGGCTTTTTCTCGTCGCACTCACTCCACATATATGCCGCCGTCATGGGGCACTACATAATGAAGTCGGCACGCTGGAATGAAGATTACAAGTGGAGTGAGTGCGATTAAGGAAGGCTGCAGAAAGGAATTGATTTGCTCACCAAAGATTTTCGGCGCATTGACGCACGTCGCACCATCATAAAACTTCGTTGTAGGTGTGGGCCATGATATATTGTTTGCGGGTTAGAAGCAGTTGTGACGATAGATGACCATCAGATTCTTTGTGGGGGTGAGTTGCACTAAGAGTTGGATAATGATCAGTGGAGGATACTGGAAGCTAAGAATAATTATATGCGGCCCATCAGTGCTTCAGCTGGGGGTTGCTTGAGATGTGCACTGTGGGTGGCGAAGGTGTGACACACCATAGTTTGAATTTGGTTCAAGTTCATGTGCGTCGTCGATAGTACTAGTACGTACATACAAAATTGCAGGCGGCCCGGGACGTTCCGCTAGGTTTGCATTTAGACTCCAGAGTATGATGTACGCGGTCGATAAACTCATCATTTAGTGCAAACAATGATAATGGGGTTCTAACCATGGGCCCTGGGATGCACAGAGCGCACATACTTGACGTATGAGAAATTAATACATCCACCCCTTGACTTCATAATTCAGAACGATAATAGCCTGCATACTAGTACTATTCTTCAAAGAACGAAGATTTCCAAGGTGCGTTCGCTACTTGAAGTCATCGATTTTCAAACTTTTATTCACCAACAGCCCAGTCTTAGCCGCACCAGTTGGTATCACTGATGCTGTTAGGGACGTTCCATAGAATGTGACTCTAAAATGACTTTTTTGAATCGACAAAAGTTGAGATAGGTTGTGGAGCACCGTGATATGTAGAGTATACTCAACCTCAATGCACTTGAATCAGATACTCGTGAAGCCCGACATGTCTCATCACCGTCACGGCTGAGGGTGACCAGAATGATTCAAACACGCATATGCCATACCAGAGAAATCATCATATTACACAATCATACAACCATTTCGTACAATCCGCCTCCTGAAACCATCTCAACAGACCATTCAAGAAACCCATATACCTGTATTCACCATCAACTCCACTCTGAACCGGAACACCATCTAGGTTGTGTTGCATTGCCCAACATTAAGGTCTTGCTGAAGACAAGAAAATCAGTGGGATTGTTGCTGGAACATGACGGTCAAACATACGCAGGCGATGAATTAAACTAATTTCAAGAATAGTCTTGGTTAGCTCTGCCTTCGCTTTCTCCTCCTGAGAGCGTTCAAACAGTAACTTCGCCATCCAGGCAATTATTTTTCCTTGAACAGAAATCTTCATGGCTTCTTGATACGCCTGGACGGCAAGGCTCACAGCTTCCCTGACAGCCGTTGCATGTGGAGACGGAATGTACTGCTCGAGAGCGACATAAAAAGAGGGGACAAACTCTTGCTGGTCCTGAAGATAGCGCCGCTTGTCGAAAATGTAGAAAGAGTGTTCGAAGATAATGACGACAGCTAAATGATTAATAATAAGTAGGTTCGTTGCAACGTAGCCTCGAAATTTACCAGAAATGAGCTGAACAATGTTCTCCAAGGGCGATGAGCCATAGGCCTAGCACATTCACAACATGAGAAATGTGTGTATGATCTATGACCGATTGGACATACCACAGAGAATAACTTAGACCGCATCCTTGCACAATGACTCCGATAAAGCTAGTCAAATTATGATGGAAAGTTGAAAATCATCAACCTCTGCTGAGGATTGACACACTCACACACTGCCAATGTGTAACATCTTCAGTCAGGATGTCCCGAAGTCAAAGAAGGATAAAGAGACTAACGTCCTATTGATGGATCAGCTATGTTATTCATGAGGAAGGCTCTAGGATCAAAACACTCACAGTCTGTTAAGGCATGCACGATTTCAGTCATAAGCAAAGCTCGAGCTCAACGGAGGGTCAACACTGACATTCTATCAGTAGATGAGCATCATTATTGAGCAAGGCTGAAGCTTCATTGAGGTGAAAACACTCGCCGACTGTCAATGGGTCAGCGATGTCGCTCGCGAGCAAGACTCTAAGATCAAAACACTCACAAACTGTCAATAGGGATCGGCAATGTCATTGATCAGTATTCGACTGCGGATCAATGTACTTACACTCTGAACGGATATGTGGTGTCTTTAGTCAGTATGGCTCGAACTCGATGACGGATCGACCAACTCACAATCTGTTAACGGAGCGGCAACATTTTCGGTCAGTATGGCGCGAGGGTGACAGAAAATTAATACACTCACATCCTGACGATGGATCAATGATTGTATTGGTGAGGATTGCAGGTCGACAGAGGATGATCACACTCACAAGCTGTCAATGCATCGATGATTGCCTCGATCAGTGGCTCAAGGTCGGTAGAGGATCAATGTACTGACCTCCTGCCGATAGATGATCAATTGCCTTGGTCAGGAATGCTTGCACTCAGTAAAGGTTCAGTGCGCTTACGTTCTATCAACATATGGGAGGTGGCTTGATTCAGGAAGGCTCGAGCTTGAAGGAGGATCAACACACTCACACGCTATGAACAGTGGGCAATGACTTCAATCAGCATGGATCAAGATCAAAGGAGGATCAACACACTCACAGTCTGCAAACAGTGGGCAATAACTTCAATCAGCATGGCTTGAGCTCAAAGGAGGATCAACACACTCACAGCCTGTGAACGGTGAGCAATGACCTCAATCAGTATAACTCGAGCTCGAAGGAGGATCGACACACTCACACGCTACGAACATGGGGCAACGACTTCGATCAGCGTAGTTTGAGCTTGAAGGAAGATCGATACACTCACACGCTGCAGACAGTGCGCAATGGCTTTGATCAGCATGGGTCGAGCTTGAAGGAGGATCACACTCACAGCCTGCGAACAGTGTGCAATGGCTTCGATCAGCATGGGTCGAGCTCAAAGTAGAATCGACACACTCACTTCCTGCAAACAGTGGGAAACAACTTCAATCAGTATCGCTTGAGCTTGAAGGATGATCGGCACACTCACTGCCTGCAAATAGTGTGCAATGACTTCAATGAGCATGGCTCAAGCTTGAAACTTGAAGGAGGATCAACCCACTCACGCGCTGCAAAGAGTGGGCAATGACTTCGATAGCATGGGTCGAGTTCGAAGGAGGATCAACACACTCACATCCTGCGAAGAGTGAGCAACGAGTTCGATCAGCATGAATCGAGCTCGAAGGAGGATCAACACGCTCACATCCTGCAAAGAGTGGGCAATGAGTTTGATCAGCATGGGTCGAGCTCGAAGGAGGACCGACACACTCACAGGCTGCAAAGAGTGAGCGATGACTTCGATCAACATGGGTCGAGCTTAAAGGAGGATCGACACACTCACAGGCTGCAAACAGTGGGCAATGACTTCGATCAGCATGGTTTGAGCTGGAAGAAGGATCAACATACTCACATACTGCGGAAAGTGGGCAATGAGTTCAATCAACATGGTCGAGCTCAAGAGTATTGACACACTCACAGGCTGCGAAGAGTGGGAAATGAGTTCGATCAGCATGGCTCGAGCTTGAAGGAGGATTAACAGACATACTGCCTGCAAGTAAACGCCCAATATGAATGAGAGCAACCTTCGAACGTTCTGATAATCTCACATATATGTGTGGAAACCAGGCACCCAAATTCCTTATCATCTTTTCATGACCCTCAGATGCTACTGTCTTAGCAGGGTTAAAAAGTTCTTGGAGTGTGCTGAACAATATCAGTCACTAACGCTCGCGGCAGGCAAATGAGACTATATGTAGTTACCTCTCAACTGCATATTTCATGCAGAGCTCCAAATTTATCTGCTGGGTCGAGACAAATAATTGCTGCAGCACTTCATCATCCAGGATCCCAGCTGTGCGTTCGATGAGTAGCCCACAATATGCATCATTCTTGTCCATATCTAATGGATCAACGGTCATCATGTATCGCAACTCAACCATCAACCAACTTACTAGGAAGGCAGACATGACATTTTGGAGGCCATGGGACATCCTTGAGAAACGTCAATTGTGGCCCGTTAGTAAACAACTCCTCGGCGTGTTTCGGGGCTAGTTCCTTGGCGTCTTTCCACGATGTTCCTTTCTCTCTCAACTGTCTGAATGCGACGTCGTAGAGGGCATCGAACTTTGTGAACAATACCATCACTGGAACTGAGGATTGTGATTTTGCGCATCAGTCAAACATCAACGATGGTCGGATGCAAAACCTTACTGCTTCCTGTGTCGCACTGAGTAAAAAAATTGATTTCACCCTCAGTGAACGGCCTGCTTGCCTCATCCATTGGGATGCAGTACCTACATATGTTGAAACCTGAGATAGCGCATGTCGCAATTGATCAGTTGCAATTACCATATAGCATGAAGCTGATCTTTCAATTTGATCTCCTTAGAACGGCCTGCGATAAATGCCTTCACTTGATCAAATTCAGATTTGCCGCCTGCCTCAAACCCGCGTGAATCGTGAAAGACGAATCCTGGGTTGCTTTGAAACACCATTTCATTCTCAATACCATGCTCTCCACGCTGAAAAACGCGTCAGTTCACGTTACCAACTATTGAATATTCACGCTACCTCTGTGGAAGCCATCAAAACCGTGACATCGATCTAACGAGTCCATCGCTCAGTTATCACTACCATCCTCCTACTAGCATTGTGATGCTCGCCTTTTTTCCAGAGCAGTCATAGATTTCTGGATTGTCCTGTGTGTTACAAATTCTTTGAAGGATGGTGGTTTTTCCTGCATTCGCTCTTCCTATAACGAGGATTCGAAAGCGACCGATTTTCTCTCTTATCTTTGAAGGATCCATGGGGAAGGCAGACATGATGGAGAAGCGTTGGTGTATGTTGGAAATTTACGAAAGCTATAGAAGGATTCATTCTGCATTTAGTAGTAGGCCTTGAAATGCATTGCTTGAAATCTAAATTGAGAATTTCCGACATACTAGCCTTACAATCGATCACCGCAGTGTGTAAACTCGGTAGATACCTGACCAAAAGTCAGCATTTAGGCGATGGGCATCAATATTGATATAGCTATACCATGAGGCGTACACGATGAGTCCTTGCATGGGGGAAACTTGCCTTACATAAGTAAGTTGGGTTTCCATTTATGTATGTAAATCAAGATCCATATTTGACTGAGGCGTTCACCAGGTGCACCCGGTACCATGAGGCATACACGAGGGTGCCTCACTTCCTCGCAGCTGATGCCATGGCTTCAGGTTGCGTTAAACCTCCAGATAAATTTACAGTAGCTCAGAGTAGACTTTTCTCTAAACCAAATCAGCATGGCTCACTCCTCAACAAATTCCTCCCCTCTCCACATCTATGGTACTCAATTTTTGTCGTTACGCAGTATCATCAACCCCGCTGAATATATCCAATAGGTATCACTGTCGATTTCAGCAAGTCGAGAACGAATGTAGAGTCTGCTGAAGTACAGATCAGTAAGTTGCCGCATTCGCCAATGGAACGTGAAGCAGGAAAGAGTTGGCGACGAACATTTTCTCCGCCCATGTGTGTACTTGATCCCGACGCATATTCTCAGCTGATTTTTTTTATTTGTTGTAGTGAACTTTCTCATGAGGATACATTTTCCTTGCATATGCGGTACAAGACATGGTTTGGGATGAAGACCGAGTATGAAGACATCGTTTTCAACCTGGATGACATGTTCCGTGTGTATAGTGCAAGCGATAGACAAGGTAACAACAATAATCCCATTCTCACCTTGATCGCCCATGAATTCAACCTCACATGCATAGAATACAACAAGTTTCACAAGAATATCAGGATTGTTGTCGACCTTTCGGGGAATACAACAACTGAAGTAAGTATCTAAGTTCAACTCGTAGAATAACAGGCTGAGCAGTCTGTCTCTTCTGGCAAAACCCTTAAGCTCGGGCCTACCACTTCCGAAATATTTCGGAAGTGTCCTCGGTGAGTCAGAACAATCATAAAGTGCCATTCTTGAGCTTGACACTCCCAAGGTTTCGAATTTTGGTGGTAGGAAAGGTATATTACTTGCTCCGTTCTCAGGCCAGTGTTGACGACATACTTTAAATAGACTGGCGTCGGTAAGTCATCGCTGATCAACCATGCATTCGGAGTGGAAAAAACGGTGAGCTGGACATGATGCTTCAACGAGCACAGCTACTCATATCGTTCATAGGCCATTTCGCACGATAAGCCAGGCAAGGCTAGCATCGACCACGAGTTCATCTCACTGCAGAACGACAGATTTGTTCTCCACGATAGCAAAGGTTTTGAACCGGGGGAAGAAGACAATGTCAAAATAGTCCGAGATTTCATTGACCGCAGGAGGAAGTCTGCTCTGGAACATCAGTTGCATGCTGTTTGGTACGAATTCTATCTCGACCATTCCGTTATCTTAGACTGACCAAATACACGGAAGGCTTTGTTTTGAGATCCCCCGTGCAGGTGGACGTTTGCTAGAGACGGGAACGGAGGCATTCTTGACACTGAAAAATAATGGAGCGCTGGGAAACAGTAAGTGAATTGATATCTATTTCTGTTACATTGGAGTTCACACTTTATGGAAGTTCCTGTTATTGTCGTTCTCACTAAATATGATATGCTTATCGACCGCATGGAGCGAACTCTGGACGGAATTTCTGTAAACGGATTGAGCGACAAAGCCATCAAGGAACTCGCCAAGAACAAAGCAGAAGCCGGGCTTCAGGATATCTGCATCGGACCCTAGAGAAATTCGCAGGGCCTGATATTCCCCACGTTAAGACCTCTAGTGAGTACCAATACTTTGACAGGTTTATGCGTGCCTCTGAAGTGTAATATTGCAGCCCATAAAGACCACAAGGAGACACTCACCCACCTGATCCAAATAACTGAAAAATGTGTCGGTCTGCATTCTACGCCCGAGGCGGCGGTGATGGCCTCCATTGCTCAACGAGTGCATCCTGGACTCAAAATAGAGGCATCGATTGAGTGAGCCTTGCTTACTTCATTCTTATCTCGTTATTTATGCAGCGTCAGGGTTGGCAAGAGAAGTCTGTCCCAGTTTCACGTTGATAATCAATTAATAAAATATAATTCTCATATCTCGCAGGATATTGGAAGGCGCTCGCATCAAGCACAATTTTCAAGACCCACAAAACATGGGATTGTCTACATGTGCTCCACACTGATATTGTCAATGTGTGGAACTTCTACGACCCTCATCATGTAATGGCCATTCTATTTGTCGTTGTCGCATCCGCCCTAATGTGATTTGTGCATAGTACTTGCACAGCCAAGAGTTCAGGGAATTGATGGTGAAGATAGCTGTTAATCTAGAAGTCGCACCCACACCTAATCTCGCCAATACCATGTAGGCCAGTCTTCTACGTGACAGATAGTTTTTCATCTTATTGAATGTTTACAGTCCTGCTGGGCTATCCATGGTGGGCATTATTGCGGGCATCGTGTCCATCCTGGTGGAGCCTGCAGCTCCCATCGTAGTACCAATCGCAGCAAGTGCCGCACTTGCTAAATGGGTTTGGGATGTATACCAGACATCGTACGTACCAATATCTGTTATTGAGCGAAAGGATATCAACACTTCTTCCTTAGCCACGCAGTGCTTCAATACTTCATGTCCTACATCATCCACTTAACGCTTGTGTTGCAGACACTTTATCTCGTGTCAGAAAGCCAGGAACTCACTCGTAGGGCCATCAAGCTCGCGGTCGCTTCCTACCTCACCACCCCAATGAGTGGAGAAGTTCATACCCGGATTCGGGAGTATAACAAGCAGTTGACCATCCTGGAACGCGTGGACCGCGATATTTTGGATAAAATCATTGAGGTGATGCAATTTTATAGCATCGATGCGGCAGAAATGTCCAAACTTCGGGAAAAGATTCCCCATGTGGGTTTGTTACCGGATGAACCATGGGAAACCAGGAATTCATAGCACCCGATTCTTTCATGGATAGTCTTGCGTGTAGGCAGAGATCTGAGTACTCACCAGTAGGCTATGTTGTTCGGCATAAGGCACAGTGGTCGCTCCAAGCCTCCATGCATACTTTGGTACACCTTGACCCAGACACAAGTACATCGTTTGACCTACATGTGTTTCATTTAATAACGAGCTGGGCGTGTGCGTAAATAGCTGGCCTGGGTGCTACACGAGGATACCTCCCTTTAGCGTAACGCTAAACTGACGCATACACTCGGCCTCTAGATAAATTCACCGTGACCAAGGAGAGTCTTCCCTAACTCGAATCAGGTTTCAGAATGGCTAGTTCCCTTGACGGCGGACGCCTCAACGCCAGTTTACCCTCTCTACATCTCTGGTACAAGTTACTTCATCAAAGAAATCATCAATCTATGATACTGAATGTGTCGAATAGGTCTCAACGTCGATTTTAGCAAGTCAAAAAAGAATGATGTGCAGTCTTCTGAAGTAAGGATAAACGACCTCGGGTCGCCCATATCAATGAAAAGTGGGGCAGGAAAAGTTTTGCGACAGGCATTTTCTCCATTGATGTAAGGTCTTGACTCCGACGACTGTACCCGCCTGGGCTGTTATCCTGTTTAATCATAGGAAACTTTCTCCTGGGGATATGTTTTCCTTACACGTACGATACAGGAGATGGCATAGAACCAAGCATGAAGACATTGCTTTCGAACCAGATGACATGTTCCGCGAGTGTAGTGCAGGAGGTGAAAAAATATTCATCGCGCCTTTGCCTTGGTCGCTCACGGATTCAATCTCACATGCACAGAATATACCAAGGTCCATAAAATATCACCATCGTCGTCTAACTTTCCAGGAATCCAACAACAGAAGTACAGTTCCATGTCGAAGTCAGTCAGTACTATTTGTTCGTGAGCCAAAGGATATTTACACTTCGCGGTGGTCCAGCTGCAGCGCTTCATGTCCTATATCGACCACTTAATGCTTGTGTTGCAGACACTTTATGGGGCGGTCACTTCCTACCTTGCCTTCCCAATGAGCGGGGTATACCCGGTAACAGGCAATTGACCATCCTAGAGCGCACGGACCGGATAAGGTGACGCAATTTTATAGCATCGACGCGTCCAAACTTCGGGAAAAGATTCCCTAAGTGGGTTTGTTACCGGAAAGTCGTAACACTCGGTTGTTTTCTTTCGTGGGATATCATGTTCTTACTGCTTGAGCCCACTAACATACCAAGGTACTGTCACAGTCCATAAAATGCTCCACCTGGGCCCTGCAACGGATGCACGATTCAGTTCATCATCCCGGACGCAGCACATGTAGGAGGAAAGTGTCATGATAATACCTGAGAGCCTATTCTTCATGAATTACTTTTCAGCTCGTCGATGAATAACAGTAGCAGTCTTGGGAACATGCATATCTCGTTTGGGAGAACTGAAAGAAGGCGAAAATAATTTTGCGATGGTGTATTGAACGCACAAGGGCATCGTACTCAGATCATGGTGCGATAGATTCAGATGTTTGGTGAACTAACGGACAGAGTGTGGCTAGAAGGATCTGTTGTGCTCAATGCATGTCGTTTATCGATCACAAACGACTCTTTGAAGGTTCTTCTTAAGTTGCACCAAATGGATACAAACAACCTTGGGCGCCAGGGTGCCAGGTGTGCCTGGTTACAAGACATGCGCGTTAAGCCATCCGCTAATCCTCCCCATATCACCTCCCCAGCCCCCTCTTCAAACGCAAACACATCGTACCTCAGCTTCTCTAACGAACAAGCCTACGGGCCCTACGCCCCCCGCCAATCCACAACCCTACTCGTCATACATACTATCTCTAACTCAATCTGAATCATACAAGTTCAACCGTTATCAACATAACAGCCCTACCCTAGACCAATTTAACTCAATCCCCTCCGCCCCCTCACCTTATCTTTCCAACTGCCACTCTCCATACGCAAACCAATCTTACATCAGCTCCTCTAACGAACAAACCTGGAATCTCACCTGCATACCCCTCCACATCCACAAGAGGATACAACCTCCCCCAACAACATCCGCCCTCCACATCATACATCTACAGAGTCTCATCACAAGTGGCCCGTTTCCTAGAACAAACCCAACTCCGTCGCAGCAATCAGTAAACATGGGCTTATCCAGTTCGTGTGGCTCAACCAACAGTGAACACCCGTCGCCATCAGCTCAACAATAGGCATTTTCGTGCTTGTTTTCGTCATCACCTGTGGCTCGGAATATGAATCCTGTGCTTACCTGCTGCTTCATTTGCAGTAGCATGATGTGCCGAAAGGACAGAAAAGGGAAAAATTGTGGTGAGGATTGGGAATGTTGTTTTGGAGACGCCAACGACCACTAGTATGTCTCCCCATCATGCACCTTTTCCATCTGCCATGTACTTCCGTTCTCATCGTGTAAGGCAGACTTGATTGTCCCTCTATCATATGTCCGGCGGTCGCAATCAACGCCTCCCTTCCGAGAATTTCAGCATGGTGCAAGTGCGAATCGATGCACCCGCTACCAACGGTTCTTCAATTCCCTGTGTCAGCATGATTCGAACATTGTGAAGGATCGGCGATTTCGTTGATGTCCTGAACTGCACGCCGGGATCATTAAACTAGGCGGTGAGCATCACAGTAATCGGTCGCGACAAGCTCGCAGACACGGGATCCAGTCGTTAGACTTCGACGCGCTTGAAACAATAAAGTCCGACGGAGACCATAACATAGGTGACATCCAGCGCTGCAAATTTCTCCATCGACTTGACGCTGACATTCTGCAAGTCGGTTTCTCCTTTGTTCCACGATGACGTTTGTCAATTTCCCGAGAAGATGTATCTAGACTCCAGGATATGGTCCGCAGTATCGTTAATCCATCATATTAGTGAGAATGAAATGCTCTTTGGCCATGGCATGCGGAGAGCGATAGCTGACACTGAATGTACCTGTGTCTACCCTATAACCCAGAGCCATGATCATATGCGCATTGCACGCTGTCCCTCAAAGAATGAAAGCTAGAAATTTTCAAGGTGCCTCCACTGCTCGAAGTCTATCGAGTTCGAGGGTTATCTTCCACTCACGTCCAGGTCTTTTCGGAGATCCTATCCATCAGCCAACAGCTGGAGCCATTGGGGCAGTCGGGAACGTTTGGTTTGATATGTCTACGTAGGTTGAAATTGCAATAAACAGCATTTCTTCTCAGAAAAAGGCCACGCAAGTTGAGACAAACCGTAGAGCAGAGCATACCCTACCTTCATGCGTTTGAAATCGGACCACGAATACTTGAGAGCTCTCGCGACTGTCTCGACTGAGGTAACCGACATTCTCCAAACACATATATACCATACCAGACAAGGCGCCATATTGCGTGATCATACAGTCGGTTCGTACAGTCCCACATCCTGAATCTACATTGACAGACCTATCAAGCAACCCGCCAAGACGCCTCAGCTTCCCTTCGAACCAGAGCATCATTAATGTTGGGTTGCATTGCCCAACATTAGGGTCTTGCTAAAAACAAGTGGGTCAGTGGGATTGTTGTTACAACACGACGGTAAAACATACGCAGGCGATTGTTTAAACCGATTTCAAGAACAGTCTTGATTAACTCCGTCTTCGCCTTTGAGCGCAAAGCTTCTTTCTCCTTCTCAGAGCGTTCCAAAGCTTCCCTCGCCTTCTCCTTGGAGCGTTCCAAAGCTTCTCTTGCATTCTCCATGGAGCGTTCTCTCTCCTCCATAGAGCGTTCCAAAGCTTCTTTTGCCTTCTTCTTCATGCGTTTGAACGGTAACTTCGTCATCCAAGGACGTGAGGTCCTCATAGCTTCATCATATGTGTGGGCGGCAGTAGTGACAGCTTCTTCATAGGCACGGGAAGCAGTAGTGACAGCTTCTTCATATGCGTGAGCGGCAGGTGTAACAGCTGCCTCATATGCCTGGACGGCAGCGCTGACAGCTTCCCTGACAGCAGCTGCATGCGGAGATTCCATGTACTCCTCGAGAGCGACATAAAAAGAGGGAACGGACTTTTGCTGGTCCTGAAGATGGCTCGACTTGTCGAAAATGTAGAAAGAGTGTTCAAATACAATGACGGCAGCTAAATGGTCAATCATGAGTAGATTCATTACGACGTGGTGTCCAAATTCACCAGAACTGAGCTGCAAAATGTTCTCCAAGGGTGATGAGCCAAAGGCCTGACGCATCCGCAACATCAGAAATGTGTGTACAAACTATGACCAATTGGACATACCACAGAGAATAATCTAGACTGCATCTTTTCACAATCACTCCGGCCAAGCTGGTGAGATCGTGACGAAAAGTTAAATATTGTCTACCTCTGCTGAAGATCGATACACTCACTTCCTGCCAATATGTAACATCTTCTGTCAGCATAGCCCGAAGTCCAAGAAGGATGAAGAAACTAACCTCCTATTGATGGATTACGGACGTCATTCGCGAGCAAGACCCTAAGATGAAACACTCACTCTCTATTAAGGGATGTGCGACTCAAGTGTAAGCAAATCTCGAGCTCGATTGGGGATGAAGAGCCTCGCCTTCTGTTAATGTATTAGCGATTGAGCTCGAACGAGGATCGACACACTCACAAACTGCGAACAGCGGGCAACGACTTGGATCAGCATGGCTCGAGCTCGAACGAGGATCGACACACTCACATCCTGCGAACAGCGGGCAACGACTTGGATCAGCATGGCTCGAGCTCTAACGAGGATCGACACACTCACAAACTGAGAACAGCCGGCAACGACTTGGATCAGCATGGCTCGAGCTCGAACGAGGATCGACACACTCACTCTCTGCGAACAGCCGGCAACGACTTGGATCAGCATGGCTCGAGCTCGAACGAGGATCGACACACTCACAAGCTGCGAACAGCGGGCAACGACTTGGATCAGCATGGCTCGAGCTCGAATGAGGTTAGACACACTCACATCCTGCGAACAGCGGGCAACGACTTGGATCAGCATGGCTCGAGCTCGAACGAGGATCGACACACTCACAGACTGCGAACAGCGGGCAACGACTTGGATCAGCATGGCTCGAGCTCGAACGAGGATCGACACACTCACTCTCTGCGAACAGCGGGCAACGACTTGGATCAGCATGGCTCGAGCTCGAACGAGGATCGACACACTCACAAGCTGCGAACAGCGGGCAACGACTTGGATCAGCATGGCTCGAGCTCGAACGAGGATCGACACACTCACAGACTGCGAACAGCGGGCAACGACTTGGATCAGCATGGCTCGAGCTCGAACGAGGATCGACACACTCACAAACTGCGAACAGCGGGTAACGACTTGGATCAGCATGGCTCGAGCTCGAACGAGGATCGACACACTCACTCTCTGCGAACAGCGGGCAACGACTTGGATCAGCATGGCTCGAGCTCGACCGAGGATCGACACACTCACATCCTGCGAACAGCGGGCAACGACTTGGATCAGCATGGCTCGAGCTCGAACGAGGATCGACACACTCACATCCTGCGAACAGCGGGCAACGACTTGGATCAGCATGGCTCGAGCTCGAACGAGGATCGACACACTCACAGACTGCGAACAGCGGGCAACGACTTGGATCAGCATGGCTCGAGCTCGAACGAGGATCGACACACTCACAAGCTGCGAACAGCGGGCAACGACTTGGATCAGCATGGCTCGAGCTCGAACGAGGATCGACACACTCACAAACTGCGAACAGCGGGCAACGACTTGGATCAGCATGGCTCGAGCTCGAACGAGGATCGACACACTCACAATCTGCGAACAGCGGGCAACGACTTGGATCAGCATGGCTCGAGCTCGAACGAGGATCGACACACTCACAATCTGCGAACAGCGGGCAACGACTTGGATCAGCATGGCTCGAGCTCGAACGAGGTTCGACACACTCACAGACTGCGAACAGCGGGCAACGAGTTGGATCAGCATGGCTCGAGCTCGAACGAGGTTCGACACACTCACAGACTGCGAACAGCGGGCAACGACTTGGATCAGCATGGCTCGAGCTCGACCGAGGATCGACACACTCACAACCTGCGAACAGCGGGCAACGACTTGGATCAGCATGGCTCGAGCTCGAACGAGGTTCGACACACTCACAGACTGCGAACAGCGGGCAACGACTTGGATCAGCATGGCTCGAGCTCGAACGAGGTTCGACACACTCACTCTCTGCGAACAGCGGGCAACGACTTGGATCAGCATGGCTCGAGCTCGACCGAGGATCGACACACTCACAAGCTGCGAACAGCGGGCAACGACTTGAATCAGCATGGCTCGAGCTCGAACGAGGATCGACACACTCACATCCTGCGAACAGCGGGCAACGACTTGGATCAGCATGGCTCGAGCTCGAACGAGGATCGACACACTCACATCCTGCGAACAGCGGGCAACGACTTGGATCAGCATGGCTCGAGCTCGAACGAGGATCGACACACTCACTCTCTGCGAACAGCGGGCAACGACTTGGATCAGCATGGCTCGAGCTCGAACGAGGATCGACACACTCACTCTCTGCGAACAGCGGGCAACGACTTGGATCAGCATGGCTCGAGCTCGAACGAGGATCGACACACTCACAAACTGCGAACGGCGGGCAACGACTTGGATCAGCATGGCTCGAGCTCGAACGAGGATCGACACACTCACTCCCTGCGAACAGCGGGCAACGACTTGGATCAGCATGGCTCGAGCTCGAACGAGGATCGACACACTCACATCCTGCGAACAGCGGGCAACGACTTGGGTCAGCATGGCTCGAGCTTGAACAAGGATTTGCAGACATACCGCCTGCAAATAAATGCCCATTGTAAATGAGAGCAACCTTTGAACTTTCTGATAATCTTACCCAAATATGTGGAAACCAAACACCCGATCTTCCTATTATCAACCAATGATCCCCAGATGATACTGTGCCATCTGAGTCAAGAAATCTTGGGACTGTTCTGGATATCAGTAGATACCACTCGAGGTAGATACATAAGGGTATGTGTAGTTACCTCTCAACTGCATATTTCATGCAGAGCTCCAAGTTGATTTGCTGGGTGGAGACGAACAGTTGCTTCACCACCTCATCGTCCAGAGTTGCAGCCGTGAATTGCATGAGTGGCCCGCAATCTGCGTCATCCTTGTCCATGTCTAATGGATCAACATCATCATGTATCAGAATCATAAGTCAACCATCAACAACTTACTAGGGAGGCGTACATGACATTTTGGAGGGTGTTGAATATCCTTGGAGTGGAATAGCAGCTTCAATTGTGGTCCACTCTCAAATGACTCTTCGGCACGCTTTGGTGCCAGTTCTTCAGCCTCCTCCCTCGATGCTCGCTCCGATCTCAGCTGTTCGTACGCGTCGTTATAGAGGGCATCAAACTTGGTAAACAATACTATCACTGGGGCTGATTATCGTGAATCTGCGCATCAATTGAATACCAATGATGGTTGGATACGATGGCTTACTGCTTCCTGTGTCGCATTCGGAGAAAAATTTGATTTCGGCTTTGGTGACCGACCTGTGTGCCTCGTCCATTGGGATGCAGTACCTATATGAAAACCGTGAGATAGCACATATCGCAATTGAACAGTTGCAATTACCAGATGGCATGGAGTTGATCCCTTAATCTGGTTTTCTTGGAACGGTTCGTAATAAATGCCTTCACCTTTTCGAATTCCTCTTCGCCGCCTGCTTCAAACCCGCGTGAATCGTGAAAGACGAATCCTGGGTTGCTTCGAAACACCATTTCATTGTTGATCTCGTGCAATCCGCGCTGAGAACCGGTCAGTTCATGTTACTAACCATTAAAAGTACAGGCTACCTCTCTTGAAGCCATCAAAACTGCGGCGTCGATCTGATGTCGATGCAGTCAATCATCAGTACCAGCGTCCCACTAGCATTGTGATGCGCACCTTTTTCCCGGCGCTGTTGTATATTTCAGGCTTCTCCCGTGTGTTGCAAACTCTCTGGAGGATGGTAGTTTTGCCTGCATTCGCTCTTCCTATAACGAGTATTCGAAAGCGACCGATTTTTTTTCTTATCTCTGAGGGATCCATGGGGGAAGGCAAATGTGACGGACAAGCGTTGATTATAGTAGCCTTATAATGATTGCGGCAGTGCGTAAACTTGGTGAACGCCCGAGTTGAAGTCAGCCCATGTAGATACTGGGTATATGGAGCATGAGGTATACACGAGGAGTTGGCGTCAATGGGGTTTTGATGATGGAATATCTATGTTAGGTCAGAAGGACACCATCTAAGTGCGTGTCATACGCACCAATGAATCGAGGCAGTGGGTATAATCCTGTTTCTGGTACCCAGTTGCTTACTTGGTTCGAACACTTGATCACAATGGCAAGACCCCTTGACTCTATTCACCGTGTTCTGCCCCCGCATGCTTCCCTTCCCTCAAGGCCTCATGTATCATGGTTCGATCGATCTTCTGGTTACATCAATATCTCTTGCTCGCATTTTAGTATGCTAACTTGCCCACTTTGCAAGATTTGCCAGTGAGCTTGAGGAATTTACATATCATTCAATTCTCTGAGCAGGGTTCGGTTATATGATCGTTCGCTCCACCGGCAGCTTCTGCCGGACTCCTGCAGTTATTTCGCCATTCAATAACATTATGCAAGCCCCATAATCGCATCGCTACGTCACAGCCTGTGGCAGGCAATGGACGTCTGGACACCAACGCCATGTTTCTCGATATTATGATAGAGCCATATATATCTCTGGCATAATTTCATTGTGAATTATTCGGAATTGTAGTCAAGCTATGTAGATTCATTGAGCAATGGTCCAGGGTATGTGGAGAGCTGTATACAGTGTCGAGGCGTTCATGGTGACCCACAACTTGAGTCTTGGATCCGTAAGAATGGGCAACGCGGAGAATCGTCTAAGCGCCTGAGTCGATCTCAGGTCACATGCCTAAGGCCCAAAGGGTACTAGAGTCTAGTAGTACCTATGGTCTCTGAAGAAGCACAGTGGCTTTTAACTAACCGTACTTCCTTCCCTTATCATTCAATCACAAGTTACATATGGTCGCTCCAATCGAAGCCTCCATGCATACTTTGGTACGCCTCGACCAATCCCAACCCTGACACAAGTACATCGTTTGACCCACATGTCTTTCATTTCATAACGAACTGGGCGTGTGCGTAAATAGCTGGCCTGGGTGCTACACGAGGATACCTCCCTTTAGCGTAGCTGATGCATGCACTCGGCCTCTAGATAAATCCACCGTGACTAACGAGAGTCTTCCCTAACTCGAATCAGGTTTCAGAATGGCTAGTTCCCTTGACGCCTCAACGCCAGTTTACCCTCTCTACATCTCTGGTACAAGTGACTTCATCAACGAAATCATCAATCACACTGAATATGTCGAATAGGTCTCAACGTCGATTTTAGCAAGTCAAAAAAGAATGTGGAGTCTGCTGAAGTAAGGATCAACGACCTCAGGTCGCCCACATCAATGAAAAGTGGGGCAGGAAAAGTTTTGCGACAGACATTTTCTCCGCCCATGTAAGATTTTGACTTCGACGATTGTACCCGCCTGAACTGTTTAATCATAGGAAATTTTCTCCTGGGGATATGTTTTCCTTACACGTACGGTACAGGAAATGGTATGGAATCAGGCATGAAGACATTGGTTTCGAACCAGACGACATGTTCCGCGAGTGTAGTGCAGGAGGTAAAAAAATATTCATCGCGCCTTCGCCTTGATCGCTCACAGATTCAATCTCACGTGTACAGAATATAACAAGGTCCATAAAAACATCACGATCATCGTCCAACTTTCCAAGAATCCAAACATCGAAGTAAGGTTCCATGTCTCACATTAAAAGACATCTAAATAATAGATTAGCACGCCGAGCATGCTGCCCCATCTTCCGATGGAACCCTGGGGCTCCAACCTACCACCGACGAAATATTTCGGAATTGTCCTCAGTGAGTCTGGACCGCCTCGAAGTGCCATTCTTCAGGTTGACGCCAGGGACTTCCAAGATTCCGAATTCTGGTGATAGGAAAGGTACCAGGCTTTTTCTGATCTCAGGCTAGTGTTGACGCGGTACTTCCGATAGACTGGCGTTGGCAAGTCTTCGTTGATAAACTATGCGTTTGGAGTACAAAATGCAGTAAGTTGCTCACGACACTTCAACGAACACATCTACTCATACTGTCAATAGACCGCTTCGCACAATAAGCCAGGCGAGGTCAGCATTGATCAGGAGCTCATCTCACCGCAGAACAACAAGTTTATCCTCCACGATAGCAAAGGTTTTGAACCAGGAGAAGAAGTCAACCTCGAAATAGTCCGAGGTTTCATTAATCGTAGGAGAGAGATGCCCGGTTTGAAAGATCAGTTGCACGCTGTTTGGTGGGCCCACATCTTAGTGCATTTGTATGGTAAGCTGACAACATACAAGGCTTTGCTTCGAAATACCCTGCACAGGCGGGCGTTTGCTAGAAACCGGCGTGGAGCAATTTCTCACATCGAAACGCGAAGGAGAACTAGGAGACAGTATGTTAATGGATTGCTACCGTTTTGCGCAGGTCACAGCTAACCCAAGTCAAAGTTCCTATTGTTGTCGTTTTCACCAAATACGACAAACTCCTTGTCCAAGTGGAGCGAACTATGAACAAGTCTTCGTTCAAGGGTTTAAGCGAGGCGGCCATCCAGGACCTCGTCAAGAAAGGCGCAGAAGACAAGCTACAGGAGGTCTGCGTCGCACCCTTAGAGACATTCACAGAATTCTCTATTCCGCATGTTACGGTCTCTAGTGAGTGTCATTGTTGTGATTGCATTTGCGTTCTCAATGAAATTTTGAGTGCAGCGAATAAAAACCATAAGGAGACGCTGGCCCGTTTGATCCAAACCACTGAAAAACTCGTTTGTGAGCATGTTGGGATCGACGCGTCAGTGATGACGTCCATCGCTCAGCGAGTGGATCCTGGACTCAACATAAAGGCATCCATTGAGTGAGCCTTGCTTTCTTAACTCTTCTTATCTTGTAATTTACGCAACATCAGGGTTGGCAAGAGAAGTCTGTCTCGATCTTGTATTTAACATTACTGAACATAATCTGACCCTACACGCCTGTCTTTCAGAATACTGGAAAGCGCTCGCATCAAGTGTACCATTCAAGAATCGTTCCATGTGGGATTGTCCTGCACGTGTTACACACTGACATTGTCAATGTGTGGAACTTCCAAGACCCTCATGATGTAATAGCTCTCTTCTTGGTTCGCTGTCGCATCTTCTGACGTGGCTTGCGCGCAGTATTTGTGCGCCCCAGAGTTTAGGAGATTGATGACGAACATGGTTGATGAGCTAGACGTTGGACCCACTGTTAATCCCAACAAGCACCTGTAGGGCAGTCTTTCATGCAACGGACGAATTTCATCTCATTCCAATGTTCACAGTGCATTTGGGCTCAGTATTGTGGGTGCTATTGCGGGTATCGTGTCTGCCCTGTCCGGACCTGCAGCTCCTATCGTAGTGCCGATAGCGGCAGGTGTTGTGATCGCGAGCTGGGTTTACGAGGTGTATCAGCAGTCGTACGTCCTGCCACGTATCCTTCATCGAAAGAATAATGACAGGTCTCTTCTCAGCCGCCCAGCGCTCCAGCGTTTCATGAAATACATCATCGACTTGACTCTTGTGTTGCAAACGCTGTATCTCGTGTCGGAAAACCAGGAACTGTCTCGTAGAGCCATCAAGCTTGCATTCAAGTCCTACCACGACTCACCAACAAGCGGAGAAGTCCATACTCGCATTCAGGAGTACGACAAGCAAATGACCTTCCTGGAACGTGCGGACCGCGATTCACTGGATCAATTCATCAAGCTACTACAATCATATGGTATCGGTACAGAGGAAATGTCGGATCTTCGGGGAAAATTGCCCGCTGTGGATTTATCATCGGATGAACCATGGGACGCGGTCGCGAAGCCTTAGCACTTGTTTCTTTCTTTTGTGTATCCTCCTGTGTGTTCGCTGGTGTCTGACTTCTGGAGTACCTACAGGATTGTGATGGGTCCTCACTCGTACTATGTAATTGGAGTTATGGCTGTTCCGTGCTACTGTAATTTGCCTAGGATTATCAGGTACTGTAATCATGAGAAGCTTTTGCTCGAGACAATCAGTTTATCCTCCGCCCATGAGCCGGACTCGGAGATACGATGGTCTGTAATGAAGGTATCATCAAATTCAATGGCACAATTCGGGCAACCATACGAAGAAATAATTATTTTTGCCAAGCCACCACAAACATGAGAACCTTAAATATGCCAGCCTGGTCAACGCAGAGGTAATCAGTGTACCGTTGTCATTGTCGGGTGGACCGTACATCGTACTTGACTTGATACACCACATCATCTCTCCTAAGCGCTCAGACCCGATAGACAAAGAAATCTCCTCTTAACCAAGATATCTCACGCCTCGAGCTTCACTGGCCTTACCTGATCTATTGCAAAATGTCTGAAGCAATGACAAAAGAAGCGTGATTGCCACTGACTAGTAAACGCTGAGTCTGACCAACGATATGAAGGAATCGTGATCTGTTTGCTGCGTCCCAAGGTGGATTTTCGCGCGTCGCTTTTCATAACTGATAAATATGCTTGTCAAGAAGGGGGGATAATGGAGAGGGACAAACATAGCTTACTCGATGTAAATGGAACGACCATCTTGTCCAGGCGTCATCTTTACTATATGTATCGAGTAGACCACTGAGATCAAACGAAGCGTACCATTCAGATGCTGTGGGCTGATGGCGTTAGTTGGCCGCAAGAATCTCAAGGCTTCGTTTGGACATCCTGGACAGAGTTTATGGTCATGGTAAGCCGTCGTGGATTAGTCACTGAATGGGCATAGGATGGATCAATCAATCGTCAACAGTAAGGTGTCAAGGAAGCTTGTAGACGAAGAGTCCAACGTTAGTACACCGGGGAGACCCATCCTTGCTCTAGACGTACCTTCCACTGCCACATTGAGTATCTGCAGGATCCGAAATATCGAAAACCCGAATGTGAGCCGATATGACGCCAGCACGCGGAGTCCATGGACTTCTCGAGAACAAATAAGGACTTGTGGGACCACTGTGGGGTACATACGGCAAAGTAGGCAAAAGTAGGTCAGGCATGAGAATACCAGGAACCAGGTCGATTTAATGTATATCCTGGTACCTACGAATCAACAGAATTCGCCAAGATGCGAGTTGATCGTCGGGGTGAGATTTGGGTCGTGTCGCGTGGTAGAAGTGATCCGTCGCAGGGAAATTGTGCGGTCCGATAATGATGCAACGCGGCATACTGAGCTGTACATGGTCTGGCACAGCTTGGATGGGAAGATCGTATTATAATCGGTTGACCTGAAAATGTCAAGTTTAGTAGTTAGCTAGCTAGTCATCAAGGAGATGATGACAAGGTTACAGTTTGTTTTCTCGACTAAAGGTAAGATAATAGATTGCTTGACGTGCATGAACGTGGTTGAACGGTGGTTCGTACATTGTAAGTCGTAACTGCATGGGTTGATAATCCGATTTGCTTATAGAGAAGGGTGTTTTTGCAAGGGCAGCGTCCAACTCTTCCTTCTTCGAGTCCTGCGAGCGTTGATATAGAATTGTCGATTAATACTTGGATTCCTGGCCTGGTGAGGGGTGCAGCATTCAACCCACCGATGAGATCTCACAGCCCTATACCCTACGATTCCCGATTCCCGATCCGAACAGCATTTTTAGGTAATACCCAACCAATTGCTGACTCTTTGTATTCTTCTAGCGGCTAGTCGTCATTCTGCTCAACTTGTCCCCCAAAATTACCTCCACACAAACCCCACTGTGCTGCACAGCGCCTAATATTCCTTTTCTTCTTCACTCCACGTACACCCTCTGCTGGCGGCCAATTCTTCTCGTCGTCCAATCCTTCTTCCTTCGGACATCAATTAATTCATCCATGATTAGCACCAATGATGTTTGTTCAATACCCTGTGGTCTTTTCACGTAGTTTCTGCATTTGCACTTTTCGCTAGAAGTCATCCCACCCTCTAAGTATGGAAATCGAAGACAGAGGGGAAAACTACATCATAGCACCTCTCACACATTTGCTTTTCCACCACTCGTGAGCAGCCCGTCTATCTTCATCGCCATTCTGATATTTTTAGTAATTCTTCATACTCTGGAATGTTCATCCCAAAGGATTTTCTCCTCATACATACGACGATCTCCGCCCTCCTCCTTTATGAATCGAGATCACGATACGTGCAGGGGAACGTCCGTCCTCCTTTCATAAACAGTACCACCACTGTCAGGGCATCCCGATATCTTATATGGGACTCCGATCCTATATAACGTCCATCACTCGTCACGGGGCCTGAACCATGCGACCCATTGAGTTCCACCATTCGTAAGTCACGCCTACACATGAATCGTCACTTGGAAAACTCACTATCAAAACAGACATTGACTGACACGTACATATGTGGAGTAGTACGACCAGCTGAGTTCATATACTGGCATAGGCCGCCGCTGGTAAGTTGCCATTCTTTTGAGGCTTGCTAATTGTTACTCCAAAGACGTACGTTTGGGCAGTCCTACAAATCAACGTCAAGTCGCCGAATTACAGGCGTTGCTGACTGGCTTAGCAACTACTGCTCGCCCAATTATGAATTCGGTGTACTGCTATACGCTCGGGCCGACTCGTCATCAGTACCCCACTATCATGAGCTTGCGATTATCAAGGTCCAGCCTAGTCCCAACGAGCCATGCCTCCCCTCCCACCCCCCAGCTCAATCATTACGATCAAGAATTCCACAACTTCAAAGTGAGTTACTTTCGATCTCATAAAGCCTCGATTGGGATCGATGTACTGCGGAATTTACACGCTTCATTAACATACATACCTTATGTTCATCTCAGCGGTCCTTGGATAGGGGAACACCTTGAATATAAGTAGATATTGCTGTATCTTGTTCTCGTACTAGATCATGAATGAATGTTCGCCGCTGGTGCTTCCAGGGTCTAGAACCAAGAGCATTAACAACATCGTCTGTACTTGGTTAAGGACTCCGCATGTACAGCGCAAATCATTCGAAGAGCAGTGTTTTGTAAGCAGGAATCGTTCTCACCAGGAATTAAAGTCGAAGACATCGCGGTTGGAAAAAATTGTACTGTGATCCCTCTCGTAGTTTCCGCCCTATCCACATATTATTGTAGCCATCAAATGCATATTTGCGTACATCCTACACAAGAACTTGTATAATAGAGCTTGGTAACACAATACCGCCTTGGGCAGTGTAAATATAACTCGAGATAATATGGGTTCCTACAGCATTGATAGTCTAAGACGGCTCGTGTCTTTCAAATCTTCCATTGCAAGTATGATTCCTTGAGGCGGCGGAGATTGTCGCGATTCCAACTTCTTTATAGTATTGTCCAGCCCATTACGAAGGAATTCAAGGTCGCTCTTTGAAGCCTTTGGTGGCATGTGAGATTTCGTGGCAGTGACAAGTGCTTCAAGAATGTCGACCCCATCATCCAGAACGTCAACATCAGAACCGTCGTTGTTCTGGCGGCCTGCCGCATGCCATGCCATCCTCGTCATATTCCACCACTGTTGTGTCGTGATGTCGCGAATGACCGGTTGTCCATAAGCGCGGAGGAAGATCCCGGCTAGATAAAAGAAGGAAGAAGGAGGTTGATCATAAAAATCAGGGATGATTTTAATGCATTTTTTGATATGGCGATCTTGGTCTAGATCAGGAAGCCAGTTGAGATGACTTGCAAGAGTGAAGATGAGACCAGCATAGTAGAAAACTATGGTCACGATCGGATTTGGATAGAACCATGGTGAGTAAGGCTGAGAGTAGCTTGGAGAAGGTCTCGTTCTGTGAAGGCACTGCAACACTCGGGCTGGGAGTGCCAGTGATCGTGACTAGATTTCGTCTGATACGATAAGCATTGCGTAAAGCGACACGTTTGAAGTCACCGGTATCTTGATACATGAAACAAACTGAGTATACGGCGGTATCGATCGAACTCCACAGTGTTGTCAAGTGACGGTGCCGGCAACACGAGGAAGACCAGACGCAGAATGTTGATGAGCGGGGAGGCTGCCGGGGGGTCATGACGGGACCAATCAATGGCCTCGAGGAGGGATATTGCACTAGGCAAACAAGTCGCTACCGTTATATTCACGGTGGGTGGGAGGACTGACGGCTGTCAGGACAGCCTTTGAGAAGGATGGATCGCAGGGCGAGTGAATGTCAACAACCTGACTAGCAGCATGAAGTGCGCTATGGCGTAATGGAAACGATCTAGGGCTGCTATTCAAAAATGGAATGATGAAGGCTTGAGTGATGTGCGATGGATCCTTGAGGCTACTGAACAAGAGGAGAGCATCTCCTGCTGCCTCAAACTCCTGGGCAGCGTGGAAATATTTTGCGCAGTCCATGAGCCAGTCAACAGTCCTGGGAATCGAGTTCCAATCCGAATTGACCCTCCCAAACCAATGTTGAATATTCCTTGTCTGGATTAACAAATCTATTCATGCCAGCTCCCAGCGCCATACGCAGAGCAGTGCGCACGTTCGTTTGGTCCTGAGAATCTGCAGTCTCCTTCATTCGGCGGAATGAAATACTGCACTGTTCCAGTGCCGAAGGGAAATACGTTTTATGCCACAATGGCCAATACTCCCAATCTGGTGCAAGTTCATCGAGTACCTTCATCGCCCCGTCACACTTCCAGGAGATGTGGATCAACGCCCTCCCCAATGACATCACGTTGCCTTTGTCTGATGGTGTAGAGTCAAAACATGCCTTGAACATGCCTAGCACTTTCTTGATCAACGCATCGGACACATCATGCGGTGACTTGCTGGGCAGGATATGCCGCGACGTGTTGGGCAAGTCATGTTGCAACTGGTCGGACATGTCATGCTGCTGCTGGTTGGACATGGCAACCATCAAGTCAAGTGCCAGACTGAAAACGTCAGGGTTTGTCGAAGTGTCTAAGATCCATGACATGGCGGATGTAGTAGAATCTTCAGGAATTGGACATTAGGTAGGAGACATCGAATGGCTAAGGATATCCATGACTGGAATGGACTGTCAGGGTTTTCAGAGATGCCACGATGGTGAAGACAAAGAGGATGAAGCTGCAAGCAGTTGGTAAGATGATGAAAAGGAGACGATCCGGTGTTGCATCCACGTGGCCAGCTGCCAATGACAAAATAAACAGAATAAGAGAGATCTGGAGAAGGACTGGGAATGATTGCAGGACACGTTCGAAATACTGTTCTTCTAGCTTCTGAAACTTGCGATGCCTCTGCTGGCATCGCTGTTTAAGTCGACCACCATCAAAAACGGTTGGTCTTATAGTGATTCAACATTGCTTGCCCAAGACAGCGCCGAAGGCGGCAAGTAGACTGAATGTAAGGCTCGTATATGCCAGCACTTGCATCCAGATTTTGGAAGAAGAGTAAGCGACGGGTGCTGAAAGGGCCACTGGCTGGGCGAGAGAAGATCCGTTCCATGAATTCTGCATAAACTGTACCAGAAGATCATTGGTAGTATCAGCAGGATTGGGCTGCATTGCGATGATGAACGCGGTATTAACGGCGGAGAACAGACCAGCCTGGTTGTTCATGTTAGATGGTAATAAAAAACAATATATATAATTTCCCATACGAAGAGCATTAGTATTTCCATATTGCCATTTACACCTCTCGTACATGTTGTTGTCGTATTCGCCAGATATCTTTTTGTATGCAAACCAAAATTTAAAAAGCCAAGTCCTCTCCTCTTTCCTCGGCAGCAATGCTGGAAGTCTCGAGGACCTCGATAATCTGCGGAGAAGATACACGAGTGGACTAAAGTGAAAGTATTCAATTCTAATACAATTACACGAAAATGGGGACTTACGCAAAATCGTTGCTTACATTGTCATCATTGGAATCCATGTAGAATTTCGGGTTTGGTGGCATTGTGGGATGGGGTTGGAAGAAAAACTGGAAGACGCTACAGCGTTAGGCATTGATAACTATTAATATCGATTTATCATGACAACGGTTATGGCATCAGGAAAACGAGCTAGCGAGAGGCTCTGTAACATATAATGACAAGACCCTCGAAAACCTCGTCATCACCGAGGGATTGGAACTTCGATCAATCACGAACGGGATAACTTACAATGGAACATGAACAGAACGATGAGGCGCTACAAACACCTACAAAAAAGTACTACAACAAGTACTACAACTCAAGTAACTTATAAGTTGGGTTTGCATCAGATGCCGGGCATTTACCGAGTTCCACCATATAAGGTTACACCAACGCTTTTCCGTCACATTTACCTTCCCCCATGGATCCCTCAGAGATAAGAAAAAAAATCGGTCGCTTTCGAATACTCATTATAGAAGAGCGAATGCAGGCAAAACTACCATACTCCAGAGAGTTTGCAATACACGGGAGAATCCTGAAATATACAACCAGCGCCGGGGAAAATGTGGGCATCGCAATGCTAGTGGGACGCTGGTACTGATGATTGACCGCACCGACATCAGATCAATCCCGCAGTTTTGACGGCTTTCAAGAGAGGTGGCCTGTACTTTAAATAGCTAGTAACATGAACTGACCGGATGCCAGCGCGGATTGCACGATATCAATAATGAAATGGTGTTTCGAAGCAACCCAGGATTTGTCTTTCACGATTCACGCGGGTTTGAGGCAGGCAGCGAATCCGAATTTGACAAGGTGAAGGCATTTATTGCGGACCGTTCTAAGGAAACCAGAATACAGAATCGACTCCATGTCATCTGGTAATTGCAACTGGTCAATCGCAACATGCGCTCTCACGGTTTTAACATAGGTACTGCATCCCAGTGGACGAGGCAAGCAGGTCATTCACCAGAGTCGAAATGAAATTTTTCTCTGAGTGCGACACAGGAAGCAGTAAGCTTTTGCATCTAACCATCGTTGATGTTCGACTGATGCAGAATCACAATTCTCAGTTCCAGTGATAGTATTGTTTACTAAATTCGATGCTCTCTACGAGATTGCATATGCGGAGCTGAGATCGAAAGGAGTATCGAGGGAGAAGGCCGAAGAACTGGCACCAAAGCATGCTGAAGACTCATTTGCGATTGGGCCACAATTAAAGTTTCTATACAACTCCAAGGACATTCAACGCCCTCCAACATGTCATGTATGCCTCCCTAGTGAGTTGTGGATGGTTGACTTATGATTCTGATACATGATGACGCTGATCTATTAGACATGGACAAGGATGATGCAGATTGTGGGCCACTCATTGAACGCACGGCTGCAGCCCTGAATGATCAAGTGATGGAGCAATTATTCGTCTCGACCACGCAGAACAATTTGGAGCTCTGCATGAAATATGCAGTTGAGAAGTAACTACACAGTCTCATTTACCTGCCACAAACATTAGCAACTAATATTGTCCAGAACACTACCGGGACTTTGTGACTCTGCTAATATAACAGCACCTGAGGGTCAGGAGCAGATAATAGGAAAATTGGGTGCCTGGTTTCCACATGTTTCGGTAAGATTGTTGGTTAGTTCAAAGGTTGTTCTCATTTACCTTGGGCGTTTACTTGCAGGCAGTAAGTTTCTTAATCCTCCTTTGAGCTCAAGCCATACTGAACGAAGTCGTTGCCCACTGTTTGCAGCGTGTGAGTGGGTTGGTCCTTCTTCGAGCCCGAGACATGCTGATCGAAGTCATTGCTCACTGTTTGCAGGATGTGAGTGTGTCGATCCTCCTAGCTCGAGGCATGCTGATCGAAGTCGTGGCCCACTGCTCGCAGCGTGTGAGTCTGTCGATTATCCTTCGAGTTCGAGTCATGCTGATCAAAGTCGCTGCCCACTGTTCGCAGGATGTGAGTGTGTTGATCCTCTTTCGAGCTCGAGTCATGCTGATCGAAGTCGCTGCCCGCTGTTCGCAGCCTGTGAGTGTGTTGATCCTGGTTCGAGCTCGAGCCATGCTGATCCAAGTCACTGCCCATTGCTCGCAGCGTGTGAGTGTGTCGATCCTCCTTTCAGCTCAAGCCATGCTGATCCAAGTCGTTGCCCACTGTTCGCAGTATGTGAGTGTGTCGATCCTCGTTCGAGCTCGAGTCATGCTGATCGAAGTCGCTGCCTGCTGTTCACAGCTTGTGAGTGTGTCGATCCTCGTTCGAGCTCGAGCCATGCTGATCCAAGTCATTGCCTGCTGTTCGCAGGTTGTGAGTGTATCGATCCTCCTTCGAGCTCGAGTCGTGCTGATCGAAGTCGTTGCCCACTGTTCGCAGGACGTGAGTGTGTCGATCCTCGTTCGAGCTCGAGCCATGTTGATCTAAGTCATTGTCCACTGCTCGCAGCGTGTGAGTCTGTCGATCCTCCGAGCTCAAGCCATGCTGATCGAAGTCGTGGCCCACTGTTCGCAGCTTGTGAGTGTGTCGATCCTCCTTCGAGCTCGAGCCATGCTGATCGAAGTCGTGGCCCACTGTTCGCAGCTTGTGAGCGTGTCGATCTTCGTTTGAGCTCGAGCCATGCTGATCCAAGTCGTTTCCCGCTGTTCGCAGGAAGTGAGTGTGTCGATCCTCGTTCGAGCTCGAGCCATGCTGATTGAAGTCGTTGCCCACTGTTCGCAGGACGTGGTGTGTCGATCTTCCCTCGAGCTCGAGTCATGCTAATCGAAGTCGTTACCCTCTGTTCACAGCTTGTGAGTGTGTTGATGCTCCTTCGAGCTTGAGCCATGCTGATCGAAGTCATTGCTCACCATTCGCAGGGTGTGAGTGCATCATCCTCCTTCGAGCTCAAGTCATGCTGATTGAAGTTGTTGCCCACTATTCGCAGGAAGTGAGTGTGACCATTCTCTCTTGACCTCTTGCCCTCACCGATGCAATCGCTGATTCGTTGCCAGGATGTGTGTAATGATTTTCCGTCACCTCACGCCACACTGACTGAAATAATTGCTACTCCGTTGACAGATAGTGAGTTGGTCGATCCACCATCGAGCTCGAGCCATACTGACTGCCAAACACCCATCCGTTCACAGACTGTAAGCGCATCCATCCGCGGTTGAATTTGAGCATCACTCACCAATGAAATTGCCGATCCCCGTTCACAGGGAGTGAGTGGGCATCTGGTGTTGAGCTCGAGCATTGCTGATCGATTCACAGATGGCGAGTCTCTTCACCCCCTGATCGAGTTTGAGCTTTGCTTACGACTGAAATCCCACATACCTTAATAGACGGTGAGTC